>PVLA01001176.1:123309-355990 GCA_004027455.1 Hydrochoerus hydrochaeris
TTTCCTCAGGAATGCACAGGTGTGGTGCCCCCCACATCTTTGTGGTTTTTCCCTTTATAAGCCACCCCCAAATCTTAGCCTAGTTGCACAGCAGTGTAAATTCCACCCTCACTCTGTGTCACTGGATACCAGCCTAAATAAAAAAGCGCTCTCTTCTTTTTCCTCCAAGATGTCTTGGCCTTTTTACTCTTTTTGCCTTTTTACAATTTTCATTTTATTTTGGGGTGCAGCCTTTTGGGGTACAACAAAGATGGCCTTAAATGCAGGTGCTGTTATTACAGACATGTACCACCATGCCTGATGATACTCTGAGCTTAACATATATGTTAGAATTATATGTGTTGCTGTACAACTATAATAAATGAAGTCAGCTAACTTATTGAGAAAAATGTAAGTAAAGTAGGTGATAGAACTGATTGGGTATTATATGTGTCTCAGTTGCTTTCTCATTGTTGAAACAAAATAACCAACACTCACAACATAAAGGAAGAGAGGTTTATTAGGCTCACAGTTTCCCATGGGTTCAGTCCATGGTCAGCTGGCTCAAGGTAGAAACAGCATGATGGAAGTTCTAAGAGGAGGAAAGCTGCTCATGTCACAGCAGCCAGGAAGCTGAGAGAAGTAGGAGTCAGAGACAAGAATATACCCTTCCAAGTCATGTCCCCAGTGACCTGTCCTTTCTGGCCAGGTCCCACCTCAGTATGTGTCTATATAATTTATAGAGGAAAGTAAGGAGGGTTTTGTGCATGGAACCAGAATAAGTGGAATAGATTGGACCTGGGTTCATGAGGTAACATTCTTAAGTGGAGAAATTCATTTGCCTTAGACTCTACAACTAAGCAAAATTGATCCTCTGTAAGAGAAATGGCAGACACATTTCAGTTTGGATCCTGACACCTAGTTAATATTAACCCAGCAATGTCAAAGCACAACATTTTGGAATACTTTCTTATTGCATAAAGGTCTTGAATACAGTTATTGCTGGGCATGGTGGTGCACTCATGTAATCCCAGCACTTGGAAGACTGAAGCAAGAGAATTACTGCAAATTCAAGGCCAGCCTGGGCTATAAAATAAGTTCATGGTCTAGCTGAACTACACAGTAAGACCCTGCCTCAAAAAAAAAAAAAGAATATCTCTCATTGAAAATTAATAAATCAGAATGCTAATTGAATTTGAGAAGCAAGAGTTATCTTTACTAGACATCAAAACCTGTAGGGCTTTCATAATCAAGTTGCCAGCTCCGTAAGGCTGAAAATCAGTTCTGTCTTAAAGCGATGCCATAGTTGTGGCTCCTTAAACTTGAGAGGTCTTCCATGTGTGTGTATTACAGGGTTTGTTTCTATAAGCATACAATAGAGACTACTTTGGATTTAAAATTTGCAGGCATGAAGCCAGGCATGGTTGAATGCACTGATAGTTCCAGCATCCAGGAGGCTGAGAGAAGAGATCAGTTGAGCTCTGGATTCAAAATTAGGGGCAATACAGTGAGACATATGCTAGGAAAAAGGAAAGGAAGGATAGAGAGAGATTAAAGCCACATGGCTCCCAGGCAGAAGACACAGCAAGTATGAGTTCTCAAGAAAATGGCTCACTGATCAAAGGGTCAGAAGCACAAATAAAGTGAAATTTCATGCTGCATGAGTTGACTCTGAAATACAGTTCATGCAGTAGCCTTTTCCTGCTTCCAGCAGACCATCTACTTCTGACACTGCATTCAGTAAGACAAAGCCACATAGGGTCAGCCACTTGTTCTGTTCTTTTCATAAAATAGAAGCTACATCAGTGTCCCACAGGGCATGGAGGTGCATGTCTGCAATCCCAGCACTTGGGAAGTTGAGGCAGGAGAACTGCCAAGAGTTCAAGGCCAGCCTGGCCTACATAGTGAGACCCTGTCTAAAAAAAAAAAAAAATGTTTTCCTTACTGTTCAGTAGTTGACCCTGTGATCCTAAATTAAGAATGCTCTAGCCCTCCTTCTTAGGCGGTTAACTCTGAGAGCCTAAACATAACTGATTAGACCAAAATGTATCCCTGACACAGAGCCACCTAAAGCAGTATTTTAGAATCACATGGAGCATCTCTTATAAACAAGTCTTGTGGGAAACAACACAGACCTATTGCATCAAATTCCTCAAGCAGACAGCGTGGCTGTGTATTTTTAAAACATGTGCCAGGCGATTCTGATGAAAAACCAAATTTAGAAGCCACCAACCCATAGGAGGAGATGAGGGGGCACATTCGCGAGATGACCTGGCCTGAGTCTTCTTCCCAAGAGGGCTCTCGGCTCTAATCCCATCCTCCCTTGGCTTGCTTGACAATGGCACAAATGGAAAAAAAGGGAGACTCTATAAATTCATAAGTAGAAGTCGTGGGAAGGGTGAAGAGACGTTTACACAAGGGTAGAAACGACTAGAGTCGTTAGAAGTATTGGAAGGAAAAACTGAGCACTAAAAATGAAGGGAGCAGTAGAACAGGAAGCAGTGGATGGAGTTATTGAGGGGTAAAATGCAGCCCCAGGCCCCAAATGCAACGATATTGTCAGTCCACAGGGCTGGATGTCCAGGACCTGGGATGGTTTCTTCTGCTTCTTGATTTTCTTGGATTCTTTTTTTTTTAATACCAGAAATCAAACTCAGGACCTCATGCTTGCCAGGCAGGTGCTATGCCACTGAGCTATATACCCAGCTCAACTTCTTGATTTTCTTATATTTCCTATGATAAAGCCTCATTATTTGAGATGCCCTGGAAAGATCTGATCACTCAGAGTTTAATTTCCATAAAAGAAAATCAGGATTTTTGAAGCCAGGTATGGTAGTGCACATCTATAATCCCAGCCCTGGGGAGGCTGAGGCAGAAAAATTGCCATGACTTTGAGGCTAGCCTAGGTTACATAGTGAGTTCAAGACCAAGCTGGACTACATAGTAAGACATGTCTCAAAAACAAAAACAAAAAAAAAGCAGGATTTTGAAAGCACCATATCTTTTCAGTGTATCTGAAGGATTCTGGGGCACAACTTCAGTCAACCCCTCTTTTTTTCTTTTAATTTAAAGAAAAAAAATTGAAACAGAAAGAGGGTAGAAACAAAACAAAATTTCAAAAACAAAACAAAACAACAAAAATAGTAACCAATAAGAAATCACTAGTTGATAATTACATATTTTCCTCTTAGAAATAGTTGTTCAAGTTACAAAAGTAAAGCATACAAAGTGGACATTTAAACAGTGAGACTGCAACCAGTTCTGTTCATCTATCCAACAAAAACTTAGTAATATGGCTATCGATCCTACACACTCAAACATATATGCAGTTGTAACCTTTAGAATACTTTCTTTTCCTCTTTTTTTCTTTACAGAAACTATAATCCATTCTCATAAACTACTTAGAAGTTATACACATGTGTAAGTCTCTACATGTATATCTAGCCTTTCTGTATTGAGGGAGAAACAAATCAAAACAAGTCAACAATAAAAATTCCTAGAGAAACATGAAATGAAAAGGACATATAAAACCACAATACTAGGTGATCTACGGTACTTACTATGATGTCTTTTGTTATTTTCAATAAAATTGTCTATATCATCAAATGTAGTATAAACTTAGCATTCTATAGTTCTATAGTTTGCTCCCAAATTTTCTTGATATGCCTTCTTTGATGGAGATCGAGATAGATCAGTGCTATTAAAGCTTCCAGTCAGGAAGTTCTCTTTTGCTCTAACTCTACCATTTTAAAATTTGCCTCATAGTTTACATTTGCATTGTAATCTGGTTTCCTAATTTGTTTAACAGAGTCCAAAGGACACATCTTTTGACCTGACCAACCTGATCTGTTCATTGTCAGAGCTGTCCATAAGTTAACAAGTGGGTACCAGTTACACATTCACCTAGTGTGCACATGCATGTGTGTGCACGCGTGCATGCAAGTGCCTGTGTGCATGCGTGCATGTGTGTGTGCATACTTTTGTTTATATAAGTAATGAATCTCTTCTGGCTTTTTAGTCAAAGACAGATAGATTTCAGAGATTTCAAGGCTTTGAACTGGTTGAACCAGTCTATTGAGGCAAATGCCGAGGAGTAGTGGTCAGTCTTTAGGGACTGCAAAGCCACCTGCCTCACCAGGGCTTACCATGCAAAAGGGCAACATTAAAAGACTCCACAGAAGGACGACAGGTGAAAACCTGAATTTAACAAATTAGACAGCTTCCCTTGTATAGAACTTTTTAATCACTTCCATCAGGTAGGGACTGTTTATGATTGTTGCAAACAACTTTAATTTTTTTGTTCTTGTTTTTTTGAGACAGGTTCTTGGTGTATCTTTCAGGCTGGCCTCAAAGACATGACAGTCCTCCTACCTCAGCCTCCCAAGTGCTGGTGTTACAGGTGTGAGCCACCATGCCTAGCTAACAATTTTAATTTTTAAAATAGCCATTTCTATGGATTGTTAAATAAATATATACATGTCTGTAGGTAGAATTTTCAAACCCACAAGTGGAAGACATGTATTTTAAATTCCCGAGACACCATCACCTTAAACTTGACATAAAGTTCAGCTTAATTTCTTTAAATAAAGTCAGCTTTATCTTTTTAAAATTATAACCTTCCTATATTATATCATTCAATCTCAGAAAAAAAAAAGAATTTAAAATACTATACAATGGCCTAGCAATGTATTATAGCTCAGTGGTAGAGTATGTGCTTAACATACGCAAGTTCCCATGTTCAATACTCAGCTCCAACCCCCATCCCCAAAAACCCTAAATCTAGAAAACAAACAAATCTGACAAAAGTGGTGAGTTGTGATATTTCTGCAATAGAGTAAAGCTACTTTACTCTGAAAGAGTTAAAAATCTTCAATAATGCCATCCCATTCCATTTAAGGAAAGTGTTACACTAAATATAGAACATTTCAAATGCATATAAATCCAAAATGGTGAAAAAGAAAAAGGAAATAACAAGCTGTGAAGCAGGTGTCAGGCTCCCCAAATAGAGAAGTCTCTGTAAAGATCTGGAATCCCAGAATCGCTTTTTCCGTCATTTAAGGTCATACAGACTTCAGAACAACTTTATCTGCAAAGACGTGATCGCCACAGGACAATTGTGACATAAAATAAATAACATGAATTGTGGCATAGCATGAGTGTCTAGCACAGAGTTTCTGTTTTAGATGTTACACTAGAGGGTAGAAATATGGTTTCCAAGGCTCTCTGTGTCTTTCGGTTCTTGGCTAGCAATCCTAACACTTTCTTGATAATACACTTCCTTTTTTGTTTGAGATCATGTTTGAAGTGTAATTTTCCAGATAAAATGAATTCTGCAAGTGTTTGCTACTCTTATCATGGCTCCAGACAGCTTCTAAAATGTTCCAGGGTATCCTCAAGGGACACAAAGTCTGGTGAAAAAGTCTCCAGGGGTTGCTCACATTTCTGCGGACCAGACCGTGAGAGCAGAAGCTTCACCCATACTTTTGTTTAAGACTGCCTTTTCCTGGATATCTTACAGTAAACAGCCTTGGAAAACACACATCTGTCTCTCCCAAGAACTGAGCGGATTGCTCCCTGTCTAATATAACAAAGCTAATGTCTCCCTCTGCAGTGAACAGGCTTGAGTACAGCTCATCACAAAGATACTTTATGAATATTTTATAAACTGCAGTTTGAATATACATTGCTCCATAATTAACCAGGGAAACCTGATTGAAATAAATGAATTGACAAAATCTGGAATTTAAACTTGTTTAAATCTGGAAATTTTACCACTTAGGAGATTTCATCGTCTTTTGAAAACAGACTCTAGTGTGTGTTACTGCCAGTTCCACGCCTTCACTTACTTCTTGCTCATCACTAAAGCTTAGAGTATTAACTATGCTTTAAGGATTTAGGAAAGGGCCTATGCTGGTTCACAGGGCAGAGCCATGGGAAAATCAGCCCCCAAAGCCTTTTACCTGCCCACTGGTCAGAGCTCTGACTGTTCAGACAAGCAGCAGAACCATGATGGACTGTAGGGGGGTGTGGTGCGGGGAGAGAGTCCTTAGGGGCTGACCAAAGAGGATGAGGTTTTAAAAAGATGGTAAGAGCCAGGGATGTAGCTCAGTGATGCAGTGCTTGATTGACAAGCACCAGAGTTCGATTCCTGATACAAAAAAAAAAAAAAAAAGATGGGCTGGTCATGATGCTGCATGTCTATAATCCCAGCACTCTGGGAGCTGAGGTAGGAGGATTCTAAATTCAAACCCAGCTTCAGCAACTCAATGATTTACTGAGACCTGTCTCAGAATTTTTAAAAAATTTTTAGAAGGACTAGGATGAAGCCGGGAGTGGTAGCATACACCAGGAACCCCAGCACTCAGGAGACTAAGGCAGAAGGATTGTTCAAGACCAGCCAGGGCTACAAAGTGGGCTCAATGCCAGCCTGAACTGCATAGCAAGACTCTGCCTCAAAAACAAACAAACAAACAAGACTAGGATGTAGTTCAGCCTGAAGGGCTTGGGTTCAACCTCCAGTACTGAAAAAATAATTTAAAAAGAAACAAAACGCACACACATGCGCACACACAAACAAAACCAAACTCGAGATGAAGAAATCTGGGGAATGAAAATCCATGAGTCAAATGCTCAACTCAACCAAATTTAACTGCTGTATTAACACTTAGAGTTCAATAATAAAATGTGGCATCCAAACCAGTTTGTCCCATAAATATACCAGGTTGAGCTATTCATTGGACAGATCTTTTTAAACATACAGCCCATGGCCAGGCTAAGATCCAGAGGTTTGAGAGTGAATGAGACACCCGCCTTCAAGGATCTGACCCTCCGAGGGGCCAATGCACCTGCAACAGCTGGTGATGGCAGTGCAGCTTTATTAGCCAGGGTAGGTTCAGCAAAAAATGTCCTGCGGCTTTAGTAAAGTTGACTTCTTTCTTTAGTAAAGTTGACTTCTTTAGACAGTTCTGGGCTATGGGTGTAGGCTTCACTGTCCTCAGCACCACCGGCTTCTCCTGTTACTCAGGTTTCAGTGCATGGCTTCACTGGTGCCTAGACACACGCGCTGCTCTGCTTCCAGCCACCTGTGTGTGTGTGTTCTGCCTTAGGGGAGGGGGGTTTAGATAAAAAATGAAGATGGCATGTTCTTCCCTTCCAAGATACTTTTCAGAAGACCCACATTACACTTCCCGTTATGTGCCAGAGGCTGGAATTTAGACCCGTGGCCGCATCTCCCCAGGTGTCTTTCATAAGCCATATGCTAACTAAACAAACGGGTTCTGGCATGAGAAAGGGGAGTCCGGGCAGCATGTGATGACCAACAATTTGGCCAGGACCTGGTGACACGATGCAGCAGGCAGTGCCCTGGAGCTGGGCACTCCTGCTGGGAATGTCAGGAGGCTTCAGGAGGACACTGGACCCATGAGGTGTGGCCCAGAAATGAGACAAAGCATGGATGCAGTGAAGCAGCCAAAATTTGCTTTGGAAAAAAACAAGCATAGAGTACCAGGCTGAGGTGTGATAAAAGATGAATCAAATCTAAGCTTCAGAGTGAGGTGCCCATCTGGCAAGAACTGGATTCTCCCTCATGAAAAAGAGGATTTACTGGTATGCTCCAGAAAGAATTAGCATACTAGAGACAGAACTGCATACCCCTGTTTGCTGCAGTATAATTCATGCTAACTAAACTATGGAAAAGCCTATGTACCCATCAACAGATGAATGTGATAAAGAAAATGTGGTACATACAATATTATCTGGTCAAAAAATGAAATTATGTTATTTACAGGAAAATGGTTAGAAGTGAAGGTCATCGTGCTAAGTGAAATAACACTTGATATGAAATACCAAACACAGAAAGTCAAAGATCATGTACTGTCTCATATGAAATATCTAGGGGAAAAAATTTAAAAGAGAATGATATGAAAATATTTGGAGATGATTAAAGAAAAAGAGAATGGGGGGAGGGGGAGGAAAGGAAATAGAAATGGGGTGATCCAAGTCCTTTACATGCATGTATGAATATGCCGAAATGAAGCCCAATATTCTGTATAAATAATATGCACTAATTAAAAACAAAGGATGTTCAAACGGGAACTGCATCACACTTGCACTCAGGACGGATACGCTGCCTGTAAACTGGACTGATACGACGTACAGATCTGTAGGTATCTTTCAGGGAAAGCTGCACTCTGGCAGTTGCAATGGAAAAGGAGAAACGAAGATGGGAGACAGTATTAACAGGGCATGGTGGGCAGATGTGGAGAATGAGGGAGGGAGAGGAGGAAGGTAAAGACAAGCCTCAGGCTCCACTGTAGAGCCAGCCACACATTGAGATCCGGGGGTGGTAGGAATAGCAGATCAGCAATTGAGATCCGGGGTGGTAGGAACAGCAGATCAGCTCTGGAGTAGCTCACAGCGCATGCTGAGTTCAGGTGTTGGTAGGACCTGTAAGTGTTGACGTCCAGGGCTAACAGCAGAGAAATCTTGCTTAGATATCTGTGACTGATCATCATGTTCAAAATGGTAGCTCTAGGCTGATTTCAAAATAATTGTAACTGTCAACTGTGCATTTGTGAAAAGTATCCAAGTTTCTATGTCACAGAGTTAAACTTGTTTAAAAGTAATTAACACAGGTAGACATTGTGGTTTAGATCCAGAAAGCACCCCCCCACCCCCCCACCCCCTTAGCGCTCAGAGGCTTTTGGAATCTCTGGGGATGAATGTAGTCATTGTTCTGGGTCAGCAGGTGAGTGTGCTGCCCAGAGGTGGGAAAGGACCTGGGCATGTGTCTTTCCCTGGCTCCTTCCTCTACCCAGGAGCCAAGAATAGCAATAAGAGTGAAAATAGGGAAAGGGGATTTAGAGACACAAGGGGGAGGGGGGAAGAAATGAGCTGTATTACATGTGCAGCTGTCCCCCAAGGCAAATGTAAACTTCACATATTGCAAACAAGTACTAACAACAGCAGCAGCAAAAGCTGCGGAGACCAGAGCAAAGCGCCTGGAAACACAGTACAGCACTGGTGAGGTAGGACCTTCTTTTCCCTCTGCCCCACCTCCTTAGTCCTCTCCTAGAGGACTACTGGCACAGGAAGGAGCACACACACAATAGAAAGGGAAAGGTGGTCGCCGTTTTTCCCCATTGAAGGTTTCCCAGAAGAGAAAAATTTAAAAAGAGCCAGGCATGGTGTCGCAGGCCTGTGACCCAGCACTCAGGATCACTGAGAGTTCAAGGCCAGCCTGAGTTACAAAGTGAGTTTAAGGCCAGTTTAAACTGCATAGTGAAACCCAGTCTCAAAAATGAAAAGCAGGTCTAGGGATTTAGCTCAGTGGTGTAAGTACCTGCCTGGCAAGTGTGAGGTTGTGAGTTTGATCCCCGGAAACAAAAACAAAAAGAAAGTACCATGGAAACTTAAAAAGAAACTTTTAACTTTATGAAATCCAGAATGCGGGTTCTTAAACTTAGAAAATTTAGCTGATGAGACTGAAGTTACTCTTGAGATTTACACTGACTGGAGGGCATTACTCAAAGTGCCATGGTACTTAGTATTTCACTGAATGGGCCGGGTCAGTTTGGGTGTGTGTTCTGGGGAAGGAGAACCAAAGAAGAGAATGGTTTATTTCTGTGGAATCCCAGGAACACCACTAAAGACACTCACATTAGACATGAAACCTGCATCTTATGAGATGGTCCAAGAGCAGGAGTGAGCTGTTGCAGCCAGACACTAGACAGAGACTGAGAAAGCAGGTCAGTGGGAAACTGTGCCCAACAGGGGTCACCCAGGGACGTTTAGAAAACCTGGCTGTCAAGGATTCAATTTTCAGATGCAGCTGTGCCAAGCTTTCCTGTAGCAAACCTTTATCACCACAAATCATGCTTTTCTGGATCACTGGTATTTTACAGAGTAAAGCAACTGGGCATTAGATGAGGAGATGGAACATGCCTTATTATATGAATGACATACAATAATTACTGGGAATCTCTTTAAAAACATTCACAGGCCAGGGATATAGCTCAGTAGCACAGCACCAGCCTGGTAAGTACAAGGTCCTGAGTTCAGTCATAGGTACCAAAAATAAAAATAGAAAATCCCATGCTTTGTCATGAGGGGGATGCATCAGCCAGCTTCCTCACTGCTGTGACAGTGCCTGGCTTAAAAGACTTAGGGTTCGTTTGGCTTACCTTTGAAGGGGACTTACTCTAGGTTCACCAGGCTCCAAGGCCAGGAATTCCTGGTGAAGCAAACCTGCCTGGTTCACAGCAGTGGGGAGTCAGTGGCAGGCAGAAAGGAGCAAGGGACCAGACAGAGCCCCCAGGCCACACCTCCAAGACCCACCTTGACACACCTGGAAGTGTGGGCTACCATCCCTAGGGCAGATCCCAAAGCCAATCAGGCTGACGATCCACCCTCACTGCCATGGGAGAATTCACCAAAAATGTCATTCAGTGGCAAAAACTACCAACATTTTTGTGAACTCCCTTAACTCCATTATGTTACCTCACTTAAGGATAATTTTGACATTTTAAAGGCCAATGGTAAGGACAGCACTAGTAACAAAATTGCACTTCTGGTGCCCTCTAGTGGACACAGTTGGTTTCAGGAGCCCCTTGCGGGAGTTGAGTGAAACCTTCCACAGCAAGAAAATCGATCACTGTACTGCCCTCTCCTCCCCTAGTCTCATCTCATCCAAGTTCACCACAGGCTAGGTTGGGCCTTCTCCAGTGACTTCTGTGTGCCCATCAGCTTCCCTATCTTCCAGAGTCTTCTGGGATTCCTGCCTTCCCCATCTCCACCTTACGAAAGCCTGCAGCAAAAGCGCAAGACGGGCGTCACCATTAGAACTACTACCCACTGGAAAGTGGGAGGCTAGGAGCATACTCTCGAGGGCTACTAAAAGCACGGATTGCATCTGATTTTATCTGCTTTGAGCTGTATACTTATTTGGAGAAAACAATGGAAGGCCTTGGATTCAGACGGCTGCCATTATCCTGGGTCACGCTCGCCTTGTACTCATGTGGAAGTTTGTTTCATTCCCATCCTTGTAGGGCAGGGGATTCTCGCTGCGTCCAGAGCTATGGCTTCGCGGTTATTTAAAATCTCATCTGAAGACAGCCCCCTGCCTCCTGTTAGGCCATCTCTCTGAGTCTTACTATTACTAAAGTTAGTTTTAGAGGTGCACATACACCTCAGGGGTAAAGTGCTTGCCTAAGAACCAGGGAAGGGAGGAAGAAAGGAGGGGAGATTGGGATGTTGGCTTTTCTTCTGAATTCAAGACTGTTTCTGCCTTTGTGCTGTCTTTCCCCTTCCGCAGTTTTACTATGTGGCACCTGGATATAGGTTTGTTTGTGTTTATGTTACGTGGCATGAAGGACTTCTCCAACCTACACTTGATGTCTGTTTTGGATTCAATACTGCTTCATCCTATCATCACCCTCTTTTCATTTATGATTCAAATAATGTATGTTAAAAATTGCTAAGTCCAGTAGTTCTCTTAACCTTTTCCCTACTTTCCACCCGCTTTCCTCTTCTTGCTTCAATTTACATTTCCTCTCACAAATTTTTTTTTTTTTTTGGAGACAGGGTCTCAGTAGCCCAGAGTGACCTCTCTGCCTCAGCCTCCCGAGTGCTGGATCATGGGTGCACACCCCACACAGCACACTTCTTATCTTGAAAGCCAGAGCAGAGCTCAGGCTCCAGGTTGCTTCTTCCTAATTGGGTAAAAACTCACAGGCAAAGGAGCCCCAATAATGCTGAGCTCATCTGTCCAGATTTCAGCTCACTAATAACACTTTGTTTTTAGGAAGATGTTTTCTTACAGTTTGTCCAGATTTTTTACTTCTCTAAAGCATGAGGGCTGAACTACCCAGTCTGTCAAAGTCAGCAAAAGAGTCTACAACAGTTATTACAACAGGTTAAATAAGCTTTTACCTCACTTTCCACTAGAATAAAAAGTGGATTACCCCCATTTTTAACTCAACATCAGACATAACATAATTAAAGACAAAATTCATTTGTTCATGTACAACAAAGCCATCAAGCAGTTTATAAACAAAGAGTGTAGTATTCCACTTTTGGAAACATGATGAGAAAACTTTCACAGATTTGGTGGGTACCTGCTATATATGGTTGGCATTTATTTTAAATAAAACCAATTTTTAAAAAAGGCATCTAATAAATCTATACAGTGAATAGCATGTCTTTATTCTATTTACAGTACATTTGTTATAAATATAATAATTTTTGAAAAGCTTATTTTTAATTAACTTGAGTAGATTTATTTTAAACAGACCGACTCAACTGTTAAAGTTATATAATAAAGAATATGATTTTAATGACCAAAAAAAAAATCTCATTGTGAAATAGTGCACTCTACATTGAGATGAACAAGGAAAGAAAAATCAAATCCTTTTCAAAACTATATCCAAAGCATAAGAAAAAAATTTTCTCTTTACAAAGTTATGTATAAGCCATAGGATCCACCAGATACTGAAATATGAAGACTTTATAACTGAAATTCAAAACTGATTTTAGAGTACTGTGTGAAGCCAGACAGAAAAATCTGTACTTAACACTCTATAAAACTTCACAGTAAAGCTGGGATTTATAGACTAATGGCTTAACAGGAGTATTCCCCAAAAGGCCTTTTCTTCCTCAAAATTACCTCCTAATATTCATATACCATCAACAAGTTGTAACAGCAGATTTAGACATTTTTAAGAAAGGGCTTAATAAGGTACATGGTATGCTGAAATTCTGTAATATGAACATGTAAATTACCAGGTTTAAAGAAATAAAAAAGAATATAAGTACTCTTAGTCCAACGTGCTCTGCATCAAAAAAATGACAAGCTGAAGTATTTTGCAGTGATGAGACACCAACCTCCATAACAAGTTAAAATACTGCTGTAAAACCCATTCGGTGAAAGTAAACTGATTCTTGTGGATTTGAGTACAAACTTGCAAGCTGTCATACATTATTGATGATTATCAGGGCAGGCATGGAGTTCTGCTGACTTGTTTCAAACACTGTAACTTGGTCCGATAACTTAGCAAATACTCTGGGAGTTCCAAGGTTATAAACCCCTGTATGAACAAAGCATGCTTTCAGCTGCAAACTGAGAATCTCCTGGCCTTTAAGTTGAAGTTTATACTGTGTCTGTCCAAGCCATGTGAATGATCCATGGATTTCCAATGCTTCTGGACTAGAGGAAGAAAATAATAAGTTGTAAGATTTTCCTTTATAAAATTTCCCCCAAAGTCCCATTAACATATACTTTTCAGCTAACATTTCTAATTTTGGAAATTATTTTATGAGGTAATGGTTTTACTGTAACAGCTGACACACATTAACAGTTACTGTTTTATAGGCACAATGCTAAGAGTGCATTATTACCCAGGGGATTATTGTTCATTTAGTGCCCACAACAGCACCTGGCATGATGGAACCTGACTTAAAACCTGAGCTTTTGGTTCTAAACATGAAAATACATGTGCATACAAGAGTGTATTATAATAATGAAATTCTGCTCAGCATGGTGGCATATGCCTGTAATCCCAGCACTCTGGAGGCTGAGGCAGGAGAATCACTGAGTTCAAAACCAGCCTGGGCTACAATATGAGTTCAAGGTCAGCCTGAACTGCATAGTGAGACCCTGTCTCAAAAAGACAAAAAAAAAAAGTGAAATTTTATAATATGGAAGACAATCTACTAATAAAGCACTTTTAAAATTGTATTTTAGATTTAGTAATTTAATAAAGTGTGGATTTCAGCAAGCTGTCCCAAATTCCATTTGGATAATTACACAGTAATATTCAATATACATGTCAATCATTTTTTTAAGAATCCAAAAATTTCTGAGTCCAATAAAGGACTTGGTTCTAAGAATATCAAGTATACAGTATAGATCTGAATTTTGTTGTTGCTGTTAAGTATTACTCTATTTTTTAAGTGGCTCAGGGAGGATTTATTAGGCAGAAATTATAGGATACACTCAAGTGTGGAGTGGGCACTCAGAAAAATGAGACACCATAAGTATTATTTTATAATCAGGAAAAAACTTTAATATTTCTATAGCACTTTTTTTTTTTTTTTTTTTTTAACACAAGGTCTCTCTCTGCCCATCAGGCAGGCCTTGAGCTCACTTTGTAGCCCAGGCTGGTCTCGTACTCACAATGATCCTCCTGCCTCAGCCTCCCAAGTGCTGGGATTATAGGCATGTGCCACCCACCTGGCTAATATTTCTGTAATACTTCAGCAATACCACACACATAGCAACAAAAAAAATCAGGGCATGCTTGAGTAACTTTATCCACATTAGGTAATTATTTGCATAACTTCTAAATATCAAATTGCTTACAAATCACATCATAAAAGCCTTAAACTACAAAATAATATTTCACTGAATAAATCTTTACCTTGTAGTTTTGTGCCGAAGATCAACTATTACATCTACATCAGCCTTGGAACAGTTAGAAAGTAAAAGTGTGACTGGTACTAAACAAAGGCTATGGAAGAAAAATAAAAAAGGTTAACTGTGTATTTTGTTTTCTTAAAAACAGCACTTAATATCTAATGGAACATAAGCTTGTTAAACAATCAAACTTCAAAAAAGAGAAAGAAAAAGTTGGAGAATTATCCAAAATAACTTATTTTGTTAATAAAAATATATGACTACAATGTCTCAACATCTAAATATCTACTTTTTATAAATATTTAAATATTGAAATACTGCATACACTCTGTAAAAAATACTGTAAGTATCTAAACATACTTTAGAAACAATACCGTATATAACAGACTTCCCTAAAGAAAACCTAAAATGATGAATTAGACAACCTCTCCCCAGCAGTGTATCCTGGTAACAGACCCTAACCTATGCCACTCAGCGCAGGAAATGGGCAACGAGGTGGAATGACGCTTCCAGTCTACAGCATCTTGTTAGGCTAAATTCTAATGCATACTTTGTAGGCAAAGCAAAAACCCAGGGATTTACACTACTCACTTCAAATTTGATCCTCAAATGTCAAAAGCTTTGTGCCTCATCAAAATGCTTCTAGAAGAAATGTGAACATCTGGGTATCTCGTGGCCTGACACAAAACCCATTCTCACTTTTCCCCTTCCTCCATTCACTGTCTCAGTGAACAGCAACCACATCTATCCTAACAAAACTGAAGCATCAGCATCCATTCAGTCCCCTCCAGCAGCCCAGGGCCCAACCCCTGCCAGATGCTGCTGATGTGGAATTACACTTTGAAAATATGTGCTTTACATAACAGTCTTTCCGATGAGCCACAAACTGTACCTACAGATCAAACTGTTGACAATCGTGCTATATGGCTATTATTAAAGGCCTGGGCCTATAGTAACATTGCTAGGGTTCAAGTATCAGTTTAACAACACTGCACCTCACTCTCCTCAACTGCAAACTGGGAATAATAACGGTGCCCACTGCCTCTGGGGTTTGTTGCAGTGACGGGGTACGATAAAACACGTTAAGTACTGAGAGTGACTGGCACATGCTCTAAAGTTCTGTAATCACCTATTATTTTGAAGATAACCTATTATTTTGAAAAGTTTGAGCTAAAGGAGAAGCTCAGTGGTAGAGCACTTGCCTAGCATGCACAGGACCCCAGGTTTCATCTGCAAAATGAAAAGCTTATAGCACTTAACTGAACATGATTCCTATCTTTATTACTGTTCACCTATTTTTTCTTTCACTCTCCTTCCACTTCCTCCATTTCTGTTATTCTTTTCTAGAATCCCCTTCCCATTAAGAATGCTTTTCAATATGCTCAACCCCTCTCTTTATGTTCCTATTATCTAACACGAATACAGCTTCCTCAGCAGCCCTCTCAGCCATAGATGCTGTTTGTTTTTTGAGACAGGATCTTGTTATGTAGTTCAGGCTGGCCTCAAGCTTGTGATGAGGCCAGCCTCCCAAGTGCTGGAATTACAGGCATGTGCCACCATACCCCACTCAAATGCTGTATTTCTTCCAACATCTTCCCTACCTTGAAGTCTGTGCCCACTGTTTTGTTTTTGGCAGTCCTGGGGATCCAACTCAGGGTTTTATGCCTACTAGGCAAGAGCTCTACCAATGAGCTACCTTTCAGCCAATTTTTAAGACAATCTTGCTAAGCTACCTAGGTTGGCCTTGAGCTTATGATTTTCCTGCCTCAACCATCCAACTAACTTTGATTACAGGCATGAGCCACACTAGATTCAATGTCATTTCTTAAATTTTTGGATTGTTTCTCTTTCCTGTAGAGACATCTTCATTCCTTTGTCATGAACTATCCCAAAGTTTGTACTCTTTTTTCCTGTTCCTATACTGATAACATACATCAGTGACAGTATCTTAGTATGCCAAAGATTCTTTAGGGGAAAAGGAAAAAATGTGCATGTTGAAATATTTAAAATAAAGATGTGGTTTGAAATAACTTCTCCACCTTCCATCCGAAAATTCATCTGGCACCTAGTGAGAAACACTTCTCTAGTTGTCCTCTGTCCTCTAACAGTTTCATTTTAAAAGCTTCAGCATGGCCTTTGCTTTTGTCATTTCAACCCCAAATCTTGTCATCATTTTAGACAACTATGTCAGAGTAGATGACTCAATCAACACCTGCTCAAATCCCTGACCTGCCATCTCCCTAATCTTCAGCACTATTCAAAAACTCAGCAACCCAGTTCCCATGACCATGCCATGAATCTCTTCCAACCTGCTAAAATAGCTACCTCTAAGGGAATACTCAAGTCCCCCACTCTCTAAACACTGTATCTCTCCCTTCTCTAGCTATCTCATACTCTTCCTTTTTTTTTTTTAGCTTCACAAGGATGCCCAGTTACTTAAGTCTCTGTTCAGTAGTTGTCTTGGTTACTGTGATTATTGTTCTGGAGTTATTCACTTCTTTATCTTCCTATTATGTGTGGACTATGGATTATCCTTGGTGATTATGGAGATGATACTACTTGGCCTATGAAATATTCTTGTCTTTGATGCAAGCAGAGGCCTTACTTATGTATGTGATTTGCAATTTGGTTCACTTTTTGTACTCCACAGATATGTAATGGAAAAAGGTGACTGCTGCCCTTGGACTAATCCCCAAATATATATGGTATGATATAAACCTGACTTCCTAGGTGCCAAACTGCTTTAGCCTGATGCGGTCACCCTGCAGAACCATGAGCACAGAAACAAATGCCTTGTTGTAAGCTACTATATCTTCCAACAGCTTGATGAGAAGCATCACGGCATCCATAATGGCTCCATTTACTACCTGACCTTTCTGGAGGATGTCAAACTGTTAACCATTTCTTTCTTGAAGTGTTCCCACTTTGAGATACAACTGTTTTCTTGTTGGTCTTTTCTTCCTGACTCTTTCATTGCTCCCAGCTTTTTCATCAGTTCCTTTTCTTCAGCACATCTCTCAGATGTTGCTCTTCAACATCTCTTTTGTCCTATCCCATCCGCACTCCATCCCTACTCAGGACGATTTCAATGAAACTCATGTACCTTTTGATTATTCCATACAAACTGGTTTTACTAAAGTGTCCCTCCATCTTATGTCTCGAAACTGGCAACCTTCTGAAGTGCTATCAAACTTAGCATGTTTTATTTCTAGAACTTTCAGTCTACATATTCAAGCTATTTATCAAAATTACGAGTATAAATGCACTGTTCCCCAAGAAATTTAGTGATTAATAAATCTCCAGGAAATGACACTCTAAATTTGATGTGTTGGCTAAGCCCAAAAATAATCATTAAGTTTGTGTCTAAAACAAAATAATATATTTACATCCTTGTTTTTTACATAATGATAGAGCTGTTTTCACAAGGGAACCTCTGGTAACTCACAGACAGTTGAGGCATTGTACATTTTTAACCATGATGACCAGAAACAATAACTGTAAAGAGTAAATTTCTTTTTCTGTATATGGGTTGATGCCACTGTCTAAGCAGATAAATGTGTGGCCACACATGTATATGTACTATAGATTAACAAAAATAAACCTCAAACCTTTTTTGATGAAATGGATGATTAAATGTCTCTGGGTAGTGAAGACTTGTTTTAATGAGATTAGAGAGCTGCTCTAAGGTTGGTCTTGAGGAAGCCATAGTGTTTTCTGGCCTGAAAAATTTTAATGGTTCCATTTCTGGTTGCTCCTGCAAAAAGACAAGAAAGGACTTATAATAATAAAACTCTGTGTTATACACACATATATATGAAGTTAAAACCAGCAGATATAAAACAAAAACAGTACTTTTTCTTTTAACCTAACAGTTGCTATCATTTGCAAAATAATCTAACAAAGAATTTAGGATCCAAAATCATTTACTCCTTCCATAGTTAGGGCTGAAGTTAGACTTGAACTCCAGCAACTTCATATATTAGCTTTGTGATCTTAAGACTAAGCTACTATATATACTTTAAGACTTAATTACCTCAGATGTAAAAAGGGCTTATAACAGTAATAACTTCAAAAGCTGATGAGACTCTCAAGAAAAACTATCTGGCAGCATATTTCAATTATACAGCATCTTTTTCAATAGTTGAAGACCCAAAAATGGCTTAAAATTTCATTTTGAAAATACAAGCCAGGCATAGTGGCACATGCCTCTAATCTCAGCACTCAGGAAGGAAGCTGAGGTAGGATTCCCATGAATTCGAGGCCAGCATGGGCTACAAAGTGAGTACAAGGGCTGGCTGAACTATATGGCAAGACCCTATGTCAAAAAAAAAAAAAGAAAAAGGTACAAGCACCTGTCTGGTAAGCACAAGGTCCTGAATTCAATTGCCCATACCTCTCCCCACCCCACCAAAAGAAAAAACAAAATACATTGCTACATTTTATAATTACAGTGTTTCAACTGTATTAGCTTAAGGTTAACATAGAAAAAGTCAATTTAGTCTGCACACTGTATTAATTATTCTCTAAATAAAAATGGAAAAATATCCTATTTCTGTATTATTTTCTATTTTCCATCATCATTTAGGAGATTTTTGATTTTTAATTCCCTGCTAGCCCACTTCGCTCTGATCTATACCTAGACACTGGTTAACCATTATAGCCAATAGGCCAAATCTAGTCTGCCTCCTAGTTTTGTGGCTATCATTATCTACTTACATGGATTACTTTATTCTCTAATAAAAGACTTTTCTGTAGCTGAACATAATTTTTTTAAAAGGCCATTTCTATATAATAACAGACTTTAAACAGTTTAGACTGGCCAATTACTCAAACATAAGCCTGCTCAATTGACACTTAGTAAAGCTAGTGGTATTAATGCATGTCTACCTTAAATGGGAGTTAGCTGCTTGCCTTTCAGGAAACCTCAAGTCAATATATTTACCTTGGTAGTTTTATCCTTTTCCAAGCTCTGTTATACTCAGCCTTAACAGACTCAAATAGTTAATCTCATCATTTTCTTGGAGCTGATTTATAGTGAGATGCTAAATAACTGTAACACTGTGCATCTAGATGAATGCATTAAGTCTGAATGTCAGGATAATGTTGCCTGGTGTCAGGTTCCCTCCAGAATGGAGGTTAACTGATGGTGCACCAAACATTAACAGAGCCCACTTACCAAGGAAATGCCAGCATGGACACCTGCAATGTCTTAATTTATTCAGTGACTTCTGTTTTGTTTTGGTTGGGTTTTGTTTGAGGCGGGGCTTCACTATATAGTTCAAACTGGCCTCGAACTCATTAGTACCTAGCCTGGCCTCCAAACTCACAGCTTTAACTCTGAAATGCTGGGTTACAGGTATGCACCACTATGCAAGGCTCTTAAATGATTTCACCAATGACCAACTCTGTCTGTTATGTTCTTTTCTCTCAGGCTAAATTCTTCTTGTATAGGACTGAGAATATTCTCCTGAGACCTTGCATATCTCTACTCAGATTCACTAAGTAGGTTTTTTTAAAAATCTGAATGAACTGCTTTGTTTAAAAAAGTTCTATAGGGTAACATACGTTCATTGTAAATATTTTAAATATATTGTAAATATTTTAAAAATATTGGACCCAAAAAGTAAAAGAAAAGAAGTGAAAATACCGTAAAATTTGCCTTTCATAGGTTTTTAAGGAAAAATGCTTTTAATGTACTAAATGCAAAATACAGAACAATTCAGAATCAGAGTTGAATCTGGTGAGTATAAATAAGACACATACAAATTCCAGGAATAAATCATTCACCATATAGCCATGTCAATGATAAGCTGCATATACGATGTTGGTTACAAAACAGAGTTGAAAAACTCCTATTTCCCAGTATTGTGGCTATCAAAATGTCCTAGCACAATATATTTGCATGTGTGTGGTGATGCTGGTATAAAGAAACCTACAGCAGGTCACAGTGCATAAAACTTGATAATAAATGAACTGTTACTGGTTTACATATTTACATGTCATCATTACTTTAGAGTATACTCCTTCCATTTATAAAAAAGAATTCTGCAAAATAGGCTGTATTTTGCCAGAAGCACCCTCATGTTCACGTTTACTATCTCTCTCTGTTTGGGATTTTTTTTTTTTTCTTCCCCTTTAGAAGTGAGGTGCTCACTGGGCGTGGTGGCACATGCAGCAGCAGTCCCAGCACTAGGGAGGCTAAGGTGGGAGGATCAATGTAAGTTCAAGACCAGCCTGGGTTACAATGTGAGCTCAAAGTCAGCATGAACTGCATATTGAGACTCTGTCTCAAAAAAGACCAATTAAAAAAAAAAGAGAGAGAAGAAGAAGAAGAAGTTATTTAAGTAGTAGCAGTGGTAATAGTAGTAGTAGTACTAGTAGTAAGGCTCTAAGCCAGGCATGGTGGCATATGCCTATAATTCCAGTATTCAGGAGGCTAAGGCAGGACTGCCCGGGCTACATAGTGAGACCCTGTTCCCAAAAAAAAACAAATGGGTAATACAGTTGTTACAGTTCCTGTTACTTTTGTCTCTTAGAAAAGGCCAGTCACTGTAATGTATAGTGTAAGAACCAATCAAAGACAATCAAGTACCCTCCCTCTGTACTTCCCCTTAAAACTATGTAAAAACCTCCCTCCCTGGGTGTTTGGGGCCTGATTTTTTTTTTTTTTTTTTTTTGAGACAGGGTCTCACCACACAGTTCAGGTTGGCCACGTGCTCATTTTGTAGCCCAAGCTGGTCTCAAACTCGCAGCGATCCTCCAGCCTTAGCCTCCCAAGTGCTGGGAGGGCGTGCGCCATCACGTTTGGCTCAGGGGGCCTGATATTTTGAGAATGATTCCTATCAGTGTCCATCAACATTCAATAAATCTGCCTCCAAATCCTGGGTGCCATTTTGGTGTTTCTGCTTTTGCTACAGCATCACAACTCTTGATTCCATTATTTGCTATTGCGTTCTATTTAATCTTGTGTAACTAAATTTTTTCATGTATACTCTGAAAATTTTTAAACAAGATTAAATATTATTTTAGGAAAAACAAGACAGCATATTAATGCCTTATTAATGTACAATTCCAGAGGCTATCCTTTACATTTTACTTTAAGATCCTTAGAGTTCTGAAATGGTGTGAACCTGTTATAATGAATGAGAAAACACAGGAAATAAGGTTCTTTTCTCTCAAGTACATCAATTCTTTTGGTAGTTATGAATTCCAGATTCAATACTTATCTTAGGAAACCCCAAGGTCATAAATGTATATTAGTATTCTTAAACTAGGCATGGTGGTGCACACTGTATCTGTAATCCCAATCCCAGCACTTGGGAGGCTGAGGCAGGAGGATCAGTATGAGTTTGAGATCAGCCTGGGCTACATAGTGAATTTAAGGTCAGCCTGAACTATGTGGTGAAATCCTGTCTCACAAAGCCAAAACAAACAAAAACAAAAACCCTTTTATAAAGCTGCTAAACAATCTACATTCACTTCTAGTTTTAATTAGTGTTCTGCCATGGTTCCTGACCAAATCCCAATACAACAGCCTGAGCTAAAGAGCTCTTAAGAAACGTCAAAAAGCACCTTAAGAAACCATGTTATTACCTGTTTCTGAGGATATGAAAAGGCTTCTTTTCCTATAGTGTGAAGAATAACATGATGCTGACCTTCCAAAATAAGCTGCTTACTGTCTTCCACAACATATGCCTAAAATATACAAAGCAAAGAAATGTTGCCCTGCTTGCTAGCAACGTCAAAAATAACCAATCCAACATTTGATGAAAGGAAGAGATATTATGGCTAATACCTATCAACTATCAACAATGTTGGCTGTAGCAGCATCTCTGTATTTATTCCTAATTTTCTTTAGAGCTCTTTAAGAAACGTCAAAAGAATTATGTCATAAAACAGACCTTTTCTTTATTGGGCAGCCAATATATAGACAAAAGGTTCATTTTTATATTTGCACTTCTAAAATACCCTAGGGATTATCACACAGCAGAGAATAGTAAGTATCGCAAATTATTGCAAATCCTCAAAATTTAAATGTCATCTCCTTGGAGACCTTAATTACAAACATTTATACTTTTTCTTTTTTTTTGTGTGGTACCAGGGACCGAACCACTCATGACCTTGTACTTGCCAGGCAGGCATTTATGCCACTGAGCTAAATCCCCAGCCCCATTTATTCTTTTTAAAAGGCTTTTTTACACCCAACAGTGAGTTGACTTCAATTATGTTAAAATACCTGGTCCGATGTATAATCTTCTCCCTTTTGAATGGTTTCTATTGTACAGTGAATATCTGAAAATGGTTCTGATTTATTATAGCCATTTAATCTATCTCTTTAATAGTCAGATTAGCAGATGTTAAGTGTTATTTTTTGATGAACCCAATTTATTTCTTACTGCCAGACTCAATAGACATAAAATTACTCCTTCAAAACGCTACAAACGTTTCTAAATGCTTGCTTACTTTAAATTCTTCTACCTCCTAGTGAACAGTCTGCCATCCAGGGATCATACTTTGAGTAGTGCTGGATTAAGGCTTAGAAAAGAACGTGTATGTGCAGAACCCAGAAATAGCACAGAAATACCTGATACAGTAACCTTTATCCAAGAAGGGATGACAGCTGGCAGATGAGGTGATGAGACAATACATCTTTTCCAGGAGGCAACATTGCCATCGCCATAACTAACGCTATCATGAGCTTTGTCCCTGAGCAAGGGCTTTGCTTGCTACAACAAACCTTTATTCTTGGCTAAGACTGGTTAGGAGTTGTAGTGTTCTCCTTTCCCTGCATTTTTTTCATAAAACATTTTTTTCTGGCTCTTAGTTTTCTCCCAAATTATAATTTATTCAAGAATCCTATTGCCCACATCTTACTTCACCATTAAAATGATTTCTCAAATCTTAATTCAGTGAGTCATTTCTGTATCATCTAGAGCTTTCACTATTATCTAGAGGCTTCACTTGAGGCTTCAGCAACTTTCTCAGCTGAGCACTGATGTATTTCTAGCACGAGCCACTATCAAACTTTGTATCCAGTTTTTTAATGCGTTCAAACTTAAAATGTTACAGCTAAGGAGCATCACATTCATAGTTTTTTCATATAATCAGTGATGTTAAGTTACTATGGACTTCATAATGAGTTTAAAATACAGCATACATTAATCAAAATTTTGTCTCAAAATACTGTAGACATAAGCCTGTCGCGTGACAGCCACAAATATCAAGGGTCTTTTATTTAATGGATATTGGTTTACATTAAGAGACAATACTGTTAAGCCTGTATTGAGTCTAAGTTCTAAGAACATCTGACTTCAAGCTAATAATACATAACTGATCTAACATAAAATACTGTCTTATAATCCTTTGACTGATTTATTTGAACAGTATTTTACTTGAAACTCATGCAAAGTCAGCTTAGTTTAAAAAAGTTTCCTTAGTCTTGTTTTTTAAATTTTACTTGTACCACTGAGGATCAAACCCAGGACTTTGCACATGCTATACAAGCATTTACTAGTGAGCTACACCCTCAGCAAAGAAATAAAAAATTTTACATAAAAATAGTTTAATTGTAAGAATACTCTGGAACACAACTTTATATACAAATCAATCAATTTTATATACAAAGCCACCCCAAAAATGTATATACACTTCAGCAGTTCACCATACTAATAATTGTCTGGAAGCTTATAGCCACCACATTGAGCACCTCTCGTAATTATAGAGGCCAACAGTGACTTGTACTAATCTTATTATATCTCAATAAATTTAGTATTAAAATATTTATGCAAGTTTTTCTTTTCCTGATGTATGTATTTCTTTGGTGGACTCTGTATATACTGATGACCTACTATGGCCATGTCTCTAGTATCGGACAACACAAAATGACAACTCCATCATAGAGTTGGGGTGAATATTCTTGGATAACCTGAATTTCACACAGAATGACTTTTCAGAAATAATTAGTACATGTAAAAATGATACAAAATTACGTACTGTTTTTTTAAAAAAGCTCCTCTGTATTATAATTCAGTTCAATTTAGAGAAGACTATTGCCTATGCACTCATTCTGAGCTACCACATATGGGCTTGACTTGGGTATGATTTTTCCAAAAAAGGTAAAATGGTCCTTTTAAATAATCTGGGAAAACTGAATATAAACCATTAATTAGATAATATTAAGAAATTATCACTTATTTGGTTGAGTGACATAACAATACCATGGGGCCACATTAAACAAAGAGTTGAGAAAAGCATAAAGTTTAGCAGTAGAGTGCTGCCTAGCATGTGCAAGGCTCTGAGCTTACCCTCTCCAGACTTCAGGAGGCAGTGGAGAGTCCTCATCTAGCAATCTTTAATTCCCTACAATTACATATGAAGCATGGACAGCTGAACTATATCATTAAAAAACTACAGTGCCTCATGTGCAAAGATCTGGGTTCAACTTCCAATACACAAAGAACAAAACAAAATCCCTACAGGGCTGAAGATACAGTGTAGTGGTAGAGAAAGTGCTTATCATGCTCCTGGGTGCAATTCTCAGCACAATAACAAAATGAAACTGAAACAAAATAGCCAGCAAATAATAAAGCAAAGTAAAAATGAAATAAATGACATATGAATATTAACAAAACAATGGCTGCTGGGGCCTGAGTAATGAGTATCTAGAGGTTCACAGTGGTTTCCTTACTTATAGAGTAGAAATGTTCAGAATAAAGTCAAATAATACCTCCTTTCATAAAGCTTATCATGTCTACAATATTCTCAGTAACAGAAATAACAACACAAGGAAATCATCTAATTTTAATAAATTATATTTTTAGGCTGGAAAAAGTCACAATGGAAATATTAAAAACAAGTTATAAAACAACTTCAATTTTCACACTTAAAAGTTTAAGCAGAAAAAAATAAGTCTTATGTATTTGTTCCTGAGCTTAAAAATCAAACATCTCTAAATCAGGCTTGCTAGGATAATTCAACAGCACATACCTTCCACAATATCACAATATTCAAATCCACTTTACTGCACTTTTGAATCAATTTCACAGCATCCTCCACTGAATGTTTTTCTGTATGCACGGACAACTGAGTTTGTGGTTTTTTCAATTCAGACGATAAACTTCGATAAAAGAAATCTGCACATGGGCTTGCTGAACTTATTATCTGTTAAAAGAAAATCATTTGTCTACATAAGTGTTTTTAATTCAATATGTCCTGTCAAAAATCTTTATATCATTCATATAAATATACCCTGCCAAAATGTGTAAGTCTTAAACTTGTAAGTACCTCCCGAAAAAGTTTATTCAATAATTTCTAGTCAGTGTGGTCAAATACAGGAAGGCCATTTCTGAACACCTCAGAGATTTGGTAAAATCACCCAGAATCTTTGTTTGTTTTTGTCTTTTTTGAGACAAAGTCTCACTGCAGTTCAGACTGGCCTTGAACTCACTTTGTAGCCCAGGCTGGCCTCAAACATACACCAATCCTCCTGTCTCAGCCTCCCAATTGTGAGGATTATGGGCATGAGCACCCAGCTATTACCCAGAATCTTTTTTCTTTCTTTGGGGGGAAGGGGTGTGCCAGTAATCAAACTCAGGACCTTGTAACTGCCAGGCAGGTGCTATGCCACTGAACTATATCCCCAGCTCCTTACCCAGAATCTTAAAAGCTGTCACCTCAAAACAATTAATCTATACTGTGATGAACTTCCAATACTCAAAAAAGATTAATAAAAACAAAATGTTGAAAATAAATATTTTAATACTAAAATAACAAAAGTGTGTACTACATACTTGGAGCACTAGGCAACAGCCAATGAAACAGAATGGAAATCGTTATTGGCATTATTTCCACTTGAAAAGAGACAATATAAGAAGTTTAAATGGACACAGACCTATAGAATTTTCCTTAATGATTGTAATACTTTCTTGGCAGTTAAAGCTCTCTACTTATTATAGTTACAGCCTATAATTATATATAGCCTATCATTCATATATATAGAAAGATAGATCTCACATGGATGTTAAGTTTAAAGACTTTAAATATTAAATATTAATAAATATACATATGTTCCTTTATGAGTAAACTTCAACTGGTAAAACATGTCCCAAAATTTTCTCCTTAATCTGTAGTTCTTGATAAATTTTATTTTTCAACCAAATTCATCAAAGGAAAAAACATCTTTCCTTCTACCCTCTTCAATAGTTTTTACACAAAACTACTTACCAGCGAATACAATAAACGTCACAATTCTAATGTAATTTAAGAGTCTTACTGATAATTCTAGGAATTTTTAAATTTTCAAAAGAAATGAACTAAACAACTGAAGACCAGAAAGCTAAATTCAACCATCCAGAGCACAGTATCTTCAAAAGTATATGTTCTGGAATTACTGGGCTTTTGCAGCCTTGAGGAACTTCTAAATAGCTCAATCTTCAGATGGTCAAAGATTGTCACAAATGGTGAGTCACATGAAAGCCAATGGTAAGAGAATATAAAACAGCAAAGATGTTTGCAATTATAAAAGAGAAGAGCACAAAGAAGAAATGATCCCACTAACAGTACACTCCTATATGCTACTGCAAGTCCCCAGATAATCTCTTAGATTATCTGTAGGGCTCATTAAAAATGCATAACCCTAAACGCTGCCCAACACATACTAAACCAGAGTTTGAGAGGTAGGAAAGCAAAGCATTCTGTTTATAAAGTCCTCTATGCCCTTGATTCTTAAAACTAGATCTGTAAACAAACAAACTCACCATCATCTATGGGCTTTAATAATTTAAAATCCCAAGTTTCACTCTAACCATATTAAATTATAATTTGCATTTTAACAAGAGCCCCAGTGCATATTATTTTTAAAGTCTGAAAACCATTGCTGTAGGTGGTGCATATAATTTAAGATGGACTATCACTGTCCAGTAATATTTTTTAAATCATGACAGAACTTTACATATTTATTATACGGGTCCCAGTACCAGATGATATGCCAAAGTCCAACAATTAAGCATCTACTATTTCACTGTGACCACTTTTCCTAGCACAGCTGTATTCTCCATCCCCTCTTCCCTCTCCCTCTTCCCCTTCTCTTCTCTGAGAAGACGTCTCTCTAAATCGCCCACTCCGGCCTCGAATTTGCAATCCTCCTACCTCAGCCTCTAAACAGCTGGTATTACAACTTTCACTACTACATCCAGCTTATTCCAACTTTTAAAAAAATGCAAGAACTATACTTATTTCAAGTGATATTTTCAAAAGAAAGTGAATCATAAATAAAATAGTACACTCTATATAACATGTTCAATTTGTTTTGGAGACTGAAGGCAAGTTAAGATTCAGCAAAGTTGAGATGTGCATCCCCCAGAGTTTAGGGACTTGGAAGCAACAGTTTTACCAAAATACCAGATGTTCCAGAACTGTAACTTTTAAATCAAACGCCATTGCAGTTATCCGTATACCTGTTCATTTCCAAAGATGATATCTGCAAAGGTATACTTTTCTGAAGACTGTGTGGCATCTAAAGGGCAGGAAAACAAACTAGTTATATCACTGCCATAAAAACATAAAATGAGCACTTACAAGTATAAAAGTAAAATGAATTTACCTTCTCTTTCATAACATCTTACCGCCTTGAAGCAAAACTTTCCTTTTTCCCTACTGGCAAGTTTGGCATCTAGGAAAAGGGAAAACATCAAAGATGTTTCTCACTTTATGACATAGTAAAACCTAGGTCATTATTCAAACTTTTTTAGTTAAACTGGAAAAAAAATCATAATTATGAATAATATTTCATGAAAAATGTCTTGGCTTTCATTTCAATGAAATGAGTTTTCACTAACCTCAAAAAGATAAAATTCAATTTTCTCAAAATATATAATGCATGTGTGCCTGTGTGTGTGTCTGCTTACCATTCCAGGAAGTTTGAAAAATCAGAAGGTGGGGGTCAAAGAGCCTGTGAGCTAATTACTCTATCATTTCTTTATATCCTCAATGCTTTTTAATATGTATTACTTAAACCAATTAAACATACATATTTTGTAATGATGTGTCTTCCCTACCACTGTCAACACTTTTAGAATGCTAATGTAAGTATAGCTTACAAATAGTACAAATTCAAAGTCATTGAACATAACCATGCAATAAACTTCTACGAATATAAGGATTTTCCCATACTTTGAATTCCTTTGTATAAATTCCAAATATACAGATTGTGAGATTAAAGGTTTAAGCATTTTTGTCTCTTTTGAATTACATTGTACAGTTCTTTTCCAGAAGCAAGTTATCATTTTGCCAGCTTCCCATCAATTTTACAACTACTAGGCATGCTAATAATCCTGGCAGGATAATACACTGACAATGATTCTGAAAACAATTTGTCAATAACCACATATATATGACAAGTACGTACATTGTTTTTTTGACTGTTACATAGGAATAAAAATATTTAAAAACAGCCAGAACAGCAGACAAGAACTTCCATATTTTAGTCTACATATTTATAGCACTTTAATTTTTGACAGTAATTCTCAGGTACATATTTTGCAAATAAAAGGAAGAAAATACAGGGAAGGAATAGTAAGACAGAAAAGATTAAATTAAAAGAGGTACAGTAATTTGATTTACTGTCATGTAACTAAGGAAAGCACAATTTAATGCTTAAAAAGTTATGTCTGAGCTGGATATGGTGGTGTACATTATAATCCCAACACTCAGGAGGCTGAAGCAGGAGGATCAACCCAAGTTTGAGGCTAACCTGGGTTACACAGTGAGTTCAAGGGTAGCCTCAATTACAGAGCAAGATCCTCGCTCAAAAAAATGAAGAAAAAACCAGTTAAATTTAAAGAAGGTACCAACAACCTTTGATATGCTGGTATTCTGAGAAATCAAGCAATGAAGGTGTCAGAATTTATTATGAAGAAGGGAAAAGCACAAACCTTTGTTTTCAGAGAGATTTACAGATTTCTGCAACTTCCAGTGCTTGCTGCTACTTGATACTTGCACTATATGGAACTCCTTAACACCTGCTTCACTCTATCAAAAAGAGAAGTCATGAAGGATGCTGAAACACTAAATTAAATATTCCAGTGAAAACAAAATTCAGATGCTATCAAAGTCCTTATCAATTAACATCATATGAAATTTCTATTTTGAGATAAAGTAACAACACACATTGCAAAAAGTTATTTAAACCCCTCTTAACAGGTAAGAGATCCAGGTAAGTAGTAAACATTAAAAACCAAGTTATTCAGTTATTAGAATCTATCACAATAGATTACTGGTAATATTTACTGGATCAAAAGTTACTTGCCACCTATTTTTTAAACGATGACATTTTATTTCTTCTGACCTTTTCTAAGATATCTCATTCAGGCAAAATGTCAGAAACACAAGAAACCAACTTAATATATAGTCAATACACATATTCTTAAATTGCATATAATTGTTATTAACATTTGAAATTGTTAAAATTTTCTTACTCAAGTAATAAGCACATTAATTTTATGAAGATCACCAAAATATCAGTACTGTAACCCTAAACATTCTTTAAAAAGTAACCTGACAGCCAAGCACAGTGGCGCATGCTTTATAATCCCAGCACTTGGGAGGCTGAGGCAGAAGGATCACTGTGAATTCAAAGCCAGCTTGGGCTATAAAGCTAGTTCCAGGCCAGCCTGAAATGCACAGCAAGACCCTATCTTTTAAAAAAAAAAAAAAAGGTGACCTTACATATTTATGAGGCTAAAAATCACAGGATATTACAGAATAAGTGCAACATTTCAAGTAAATAACTGAACTAAATCAATCCAAAGCAAAGGTCCAACAATTAGGAGATCTTATTCCCTTCTTTGAGAATATTCATTCAGATATTCACAATACATAAACAAAAATGGTAAGTTTTAGAAATGTCTTATACAAATGTATAATGTATAAGTAAAGAGTAATTAATAGTGAATGTGAAACTTCACAAATTTAATTATATCAGTAAATGACTTTTAATGGTGAGACTGGAAAGTACGAGATCTCTTTTAGACTGCATTACTGGCACCTGGAGCTATATGCATCATATAAACATGTGTATTAATATTAGCAGATCTTTATTTCACTCTATTTTATATATTCCTAAATTCATAGTTTATGCTATCTTGTGAATGAAAAAACCTCTATTACTAAAAATAATGCAAACATTATAATTTAATTATATTTAAAATATAATTAAAAATATAACTGAGTTTTAGCCCAACTTACAGTATTGATATTTTCCACATCCACAAAGACTAGCATATTGTCTCCTGTGCCTTCCTCATCTTCAAGTGAATTACTTCTGCAGACAGTGGCTTTTACATTCAAAGACCGGCTAGTACAAATAACTGCAGTGTGTCTTAATATTCTATGTCTGAAAAGGTGAAAAAAAAAAGTGTAATTTTCAGAGCCTCTCCCTACATTATAATTCTGTAATTCCAAATAAAGACTTGCAGGAACATTTATATGCTAGGAAAATGAAGAATATAATAAAAATTATGCTGTTAGCGTAACTTTGGTTCAATTCTTTCTTCTCAATTTGGAAGGAAATTATTACGTGTCCTTGACACTAGGCCTTCTCCTACTCTTCAAACTCATCTGTGCAGTACATGGAAATAATCTCCACATAGGAACACTTTGATAGTGTGTTACGGCCTCAAAGCCTGACTGGATATGACTTTGGAAAAGTGACTGGATATGGGGCAGTGTGCCTGGCCTCCTACTGGGAGGCAGGGTCTGGCAGCAAATGGGAGGCTGGGACAATGGTCTGTAAGGGTTTCTCTCTCTCCTTGCCATGCATCCTGGACACCTTGAGGTGAGCAGCTTTCCTCTGCCAAGATCCTTCTGTCATGCTTTTTCTGTGTTTAAGCCTGCAGAACATGAACTGAATCCTCTGAAACACAAGACAAAATAAATCTCTGCTCCTTTAAACTGAGAGTGCCAGGTACTGTGCTCCAGTGAAGAGAAAGTGACTGAGACACAATAGTTCCAAACTTACTGAATTAACTCCCGTATCAATCCAAACTTCAAGTTGGCATTTAAAGATCTTCACCATACAGCTTTACATTTCAAAAGTTTATTCTTCTTTAATTATTCCACACAAAGTTTACACTCTGCTGAGCTAACTACTCAGTTCACATACTCTAAACTTATAAATATTTATTCATGCACAGAGGTACTCCCCCTGGGAGGCCCAAATCCTAGCCACTTGACATTCAAATCCTAAAATCCTTGCCTTTTTTCATTAGCTTTATTGGTGCAATGTAGATATACATAATGATCACATTCATCCTAGGGAATTTGTACCTATACATGATACATCTTGGTTCCTTTCTTCCCATTCAATCCCTCTTCCTCTCCTCATTTACAAAGCTTTGTTTCCATTTTATCCTTCTTTGTGAGCTTGTTTCACCATGAATGCACTCCATAGTTTTCTACAAACCTTTTCTGAACTACTACTAAAGTACTAAAAGTACTTTAGCCACTCCTTCTATCATCTTAAGGAGAATAGCAGTTAGTAAGGACCTAGAATGTACCCATACTTAAATCTCTGCTCCATTTTTGTCCTTGTAGTAAGTTTTACAAGACATTTAGAATTTCTCTTGAACAAAATAAATACAGATAGCCAGGGATATAGCTCAGTGGCCTAAGTGCCTGCCTGGCAATCACGAGGACGGGAGTTCAAGCCCTGACACTAAAGGGAGAAAAACAAAAATAAAAACAAACCCTTTATATTAGCCAGCTGGATGGCACATGCCTAGCACTTGGGAGGCTGAGGCAGGAGGATCATTGCCAGTTGGAGACCAGCCTGGGCTACAAAGTGAGCGCAACACCAGCCCAAAAGGCATAGTGAGACCCTGTTTCAAAATGACAAAAAACAAAAACAAAATACAGTATCTAAATTCTACTGCCTTGATTTCCAAATCTGGAAATCTTTACTGTCCTTGAAAGTTTATTCCACCACCAATACACTCCACACAAAGCCTTCACTGACCAGCTTGGCTACTGTACTTCCTATTATCTTAAGAATTAACATTTACTGAGGACTTAAAACGTATCCATACTTTGCTCTCACAGTAAGTTTTACAAGATACTAAGAGACTCCAATGAATAAATGCAGTACAATTCTAGTTAATTCTGTAAAAACAACAATGGCACTATCACAAAATATTCTGCTGTGTGATACGTAGGCCCAATTCTGATGAGCCAGTTAGGTCTGACTTCTTCAGTGTCCACCCATTAAATAACATTAATCATCTGCTCTGAAGATACTGTCCATACACAGAGTAGCTAGGGGTAGATAGGAACAGAATAAAATTATTTCCTTTTTAAAATATAACTGTTCGTTAATCTTATTGGTTGACCATAATTCTGTCCCACCTCATACTCATCTGCCTTGACAGTTCCTGTTTTTCCCCATCTTGGACCCGTCTCACCTTGTGGCTTTACTCTATACAAGACCCTAGGAAAGACAGTCTTTGGCAACCCACTTGGGACCCCTTCTGTCTCTCTCTCAGACAGAAGCTTTCCTTCTCTCAATAAATGTATTCTGCTCTTAAAAAAAATAAAATATAATTGTTCATATACAAATGACAATCTATTTATTAATAAATTACAAACTTTTACTATAGTATTTTCAAAGAATCATGAAGTTTACAGATGGAATCAACTAAGTTTAGTGTAGATAAATTTTTCTAACTTTTGGCTACTTCAGCATTGGTGACTATTTGGGAAAAGTTTAGACACAAACACTACATAATTTGAGACAGGCAATTACTTGATAAACAATGTATGTTTACAAATAACAAAACGTTTATTTAAATATGTGTATGTATACTAAACACAGAGTTCAAATTTAAGTTTCATAATACTCACCTTATTTTAGGCTGCTTTTTAACACTTTCATAGTAAAATAAAAAGTTAATTTCATGGACACCTTCTTCATCTGGTCCACGTAACCACATTGGTAGCTGGACTGAAGCTCCAGGTAGAAGAATGGCGTCAGGAAGGGGAACAGGAATCACCTCCGGCTGACTTCCTATGCCAATGCCAAAGTCTACAGAAGAAGCTGATGATATGAGCGCTGTACACACAGAGGTACAGTCTGTCACAACAGTCTTGTAAGCACTACAGTTTTCAGAGGCGGAGGGGCTCAGTGGTGTTAGAACAGCAGTATTACCACCAAAAGTAAAGAACTCAGGACGTTTAGAAACAACCTTCAATCCAGTAAGAGGACATTTGCTGACATTGGCAAATTCTACATAGGCTTTTCGGATTTCTCCACAGAGGAGCCCTGTAGGAAAATGTATAAAGAACACCTGCATTGGAGGGAAAAAATATTATTGTCTGTTAAAAATTCTGAACCACTAATGAGTAACACTTTAAGATGTATTTCTTTAATAAAGGCTTTTTAAGTATTTCATTCATTACTTCTCTTTGATGTGAGTATATAGCAATTAACTATTTTAGAAAATAAAAGACAAAGAGATCAATGTTATTCTATTTAGAATGAGTTATGGATTAAAGGTAAAATACTAACAACAAGAGGATCAGCGTGTTAAAACTTCCATAACTCTGTAGGTTATAACCAAAAAAAGTAACAAGTGATTTAACATGGCTATGTGAATTAATCAGTAGCTCAATTATGCACATGATTGAGAATGAAAAGATACACTACGGGTCTTAAGAAGAGCACAGAGATTTGTGGTCCCATATCTATAATTCTAAAGTTCAAACAACTGCATGGTTTTAGCTACTTACATGAGGGTAAAAACCTACCCTAATTAATGGGAGGCCTTTTACCTGTAGACTAAAAACTAAAACTATATTTCATTTACACACCTTGAATATTGTCTTTAGATTCTTTCTCTAAAAAAAACTAAAAGGAGAAGTTAAGGTAAAAACTTACGAATGCAGTTTAATGCACTAAAGAAAATAAAATATATTAGAAAATTCATACATGTAACATTCATAAAAAAGGACTCTGGTCCTAAACCCATGCCCTCAAAAAAATAAAAATAAATAAAAAGGTAGACAAATGTATATCTGTATGTTTAATATTAAAAATAAGGTAAAATTAGAGTATGGATGTACTGATTTTTGTATTCATTTTATGAATTTTTTTTTAAATCAACCAAACAACAGTGGTTATGTAGAATAAGTAATCCTCTAATCCAAAACATCCTCTTGAAAAAGGTTGAATTGCATGTGGAGCAACAATCGTTTTTATAAAACTGTGATTATGAAAGAAGCAAACAACAATATACAAACAAGGTGAATGTAAATTTAAAGGCTGTTGAGTTCAACCATTGAAAATCAAAACCATCATATACTTCCACTTTGCTTGTTTTATATGTGGAAAAATTTCTAAAGACAGATAATTAGGGATGAGGAATAAACAATCTAAAAGTAAGTCTCTATCCACAACACTGTTATCTAAGAAGCACTAATTTAAAAACCAGTTATACATTTAATAATCTTAATAACTGAAGAAAGATTAAATAGCAGACTAAATGAAAATTTCAGACTTGTAGAATTATTTTTAAATGTCTGTTGTTACTTCTTGAAATGCGCTAGTGATAAGCACACTTTAAAAGTTGTTTTCTAGCCCGGAGTTTTATGACATCAGTTAAGAACAAAATTTTGGGCTAAGGAGAGGGCTGGTGGAGGCCATAATGAAGTGGGAGAACCAGCATTGTAAACACTGTAAACATAAAAGAACACTTGTTTTTCTGCCTGCTGTTTGTAAAGCTCTCTGGGAGGATCTTTTATGAAGACCACTTTTTTAAGATACAATTTACCTACCCAATATAAGTGTCCTAAGACATGTATGTAAAATTCCAAAACTGTTGTCTGTGTATTTAAAAAATACACAAGAATCTTTATCAGACCTAAAAATACAAACTTATAAGCACTTTTTTTAAAAAGCCTGTTTTTGAAACACTCTACTAATTTAATAACTTCAACCACAGTGATAAGAATATTCCCTTTTAAAAGTAAGTTGTCACAAATTCATATATATCTCCGAACAAATGTTTATTAACTACCTTTAAGCTGTAAGAGTGATTAGTTGTAAAACAAAATTTGAATTCTAATTCATTTCAGTTCATCTTCAGCCATTTTAGTCCTAACTACTTAAAATTATTACTGTGGGAACTTGAAAAGCTTGGTTAAAAGCATGTGAAAAAGGAGAATAATTGAACATTATGAGGAGTACTTAGTGTATCAACTTAAAAAAAAAAAAAGCCAGATATATGGCACTGATCCAGAAATGAGGAAATATTATCAAACATGCCAGGTAGAATATAAAAACAAATAGATCCAGGTACTTTCAAGATATTAGTAAAAACAAAAAAGACACTAGTAAACAGAAAGATGGCATAAGGGAGTCACACATTTCCTAGCAACAGGATGGGGACTGAAAACAATTTGAACCCCTTTGCCAGTGATGGCAAACCTTTTAGAGATGAGGTTCCAAACTGCAACCCAAAACTGCAAAGTGCCCACACTGCAATTAAATCTGAATACTAAGGATTTGGTTTAGAAAACTAATACTTAGCCAGGTGTGGTGGTGCACACCTATAACGCCAGCACACTCGGAAAGCTGAGGGAGGAGGACTGCCATGAGTTCAAGGCCAGCCTAGACTACACAAAAGACCCTGTCTTAAAAAAGAAAAGAAAAGAAAAAAACAGGAAATAACAAAAAGAAAAACAAATAACATGTGTGCCAATCATCCCCATTACCCTGCACACCTTCTTGACATTCAGCAACATATTTCTTCAATTTAAAACACAAAGCCATTAAAAAAATGAAACTATGGTGTGGCATGGTTCAGTATTAGAGCACTTATCACCAGTTAGGCTGCAGGTTGATTACCAGTACCAAAATATAAATAAACAAATAAGTAAAAATAAAATGCACAAATTTTGATCATGGAAGACAGTATATACAAAATGTGAAATATTCATACACCAGAAACTTGCACTGAGGTCCACATGTCTTTTATTTGCATAAAAGAACTCTTTTTAAGTGCAACATGTTAATCAGGTATTAAACCTGGGCAGAATCCAAGTGGCTCAACAAAACCCTCCTCTGAACACGAACACACACACACACACAAACACACACACGCGTGCCTCATCATTTTCATGTATAGTATAATTCTACAAATAATTACTAAAGCTATGTAAGTGTACAAATAAAGGTCTGAGAAGATAAACTCCAATTTGGGATCGCTGGCACATACTGTTGGCACATACTGGAAGCAGGTTGCTAGGCTCACAGTTGCCCTGGTGGGGAAACTTGAAGACACAGAAGGAAGGGCTGCCACACACTCATCCATATACTTCCATAACATGATCTGGTATTTGGCCTGCTTCTTGAGCAGGTATCAGATCCAAGATGGGCCAGATTTCTCTACCAGAAATGAGGAAGTTTAAAGTAGCATATACAGCAGAAATTAGCCAGGCATGATGGGACACACCTGTTATCCTAGCACTCTGGGAGGTTAAGACAAGAGGACCATAAGCTCAAGTGCAACCTGGGCAATTTTATGAGACCCTATCTCAAAACGAAAAGACAAAAATAGAGCTGGGAAAACAGGGAGATGTGAAAGCCCCAAGTTCAAATCAAACCACAAAACAAAACAAGAAAAGACTGGAAGCTATTGAGCTAATTGACTGGTATCGTATCAAAAGCAATTCTTTCTACAGGGCTAGAATAAAAATACCCCCAAATTCTCTGGAGCTGAGTCCTTCTCCTTTGTAGAGATTTGCAGTTCTGTAATACTTTAGTTTCTGTAAGATATTCCAATGTCCTTCAACTAAAACATTTTATCTTATACAGGTTTTAACATTGTTCCTTTCTTTTTTTTATCTGAGGTTTGCTGCTGTTGTTTTTGTGGTGCTGGGGATCAAACCCAGGGCTTCACACATGCTATACAACACTCCACCACTCAGGGACTTCCCCAGTCCCACATCCCTTAAAGTCTTTCACAACAATGGAACTTGTATAAACAAACTGGGACAAGATGATGAGCAAATATTGCTTTTTATTCATATACTTCTACACTGATGAAGTTTAGTTTTGTTTTTGAAATAGGGTCTTCCTATGTAGTTCAGGCTGGCCATGACTCACTAGGTAGCCAGGCTGGCCTCGAACTCATGATGATCATCCCGCTTCAGCCTCCTAAGTGCTAAGATTATAGGTTTATTCCACCATCCATGGTGCATTTCTGAAAGTTTTTACAAGCATTTATTCACATATGATTTTTATAAATTATAAAAAGAGCCATAGATTTTAATAATCAAAGTGTTCTATTAGAAATGTTTTCCCAATTTCCAATAATATTCTGAGGGCTATGTTTTCTAACCAGTATGACTTCAAGCTAATTTGTATGATTACACTACATTCATGAATTACATACATTTAATGTTAGTTTTACAATAATTTAAAAGTATGACTCAATGCAATATCAATAACTACAAATTCTAATTAATTGAAATATCATCTGGCTACACAGATACATTTTATTAAGTCTACAAAAAAATTTTTTTAAGTATGAAATTTTAAGTGAAATACCTCCAATAGTGGCATTTCTTCAGTGATTATAGGATCTAATCGTCGATCTGGACCATATGTAATAGAAGTTTTCTCTTCTTTTGTGTTGTTAAGTCGAGGACCTTGAATTTCTAAATCCTGCCTGCCTCGAACAGACATACTCAAAGAATATTTTCCTGAAATTTAAAAAAAAGTGCTCTAAAATCATTCTGTATATTAACTGACATTAATTTAACTTAAATATATAAATACTGTAAGTTTCAGATGATTACTAGAAAAATTATACACAATTACAGAATAAAATTAATGAAAGAATTAAATGTATTTAAATTCCACACTGATACTACGTATTATATGCTACTTAATTTCTCATTTTATTTTGTGATACCTATGTTGTATGAAGACCATATGTCACTGAGCAGGAAGTCCTTCAAATTATACTTTATAAACAATAACATTAAATAAACAAAGACCATGAGAGAATAGCTATCTTGGACCCAATATTTGATATAGGCCATGAGAAGAGACAGAATAAATGAAAGAAATTTAAAAACAAAGATCACGTCAACTTTTTACTGTTATTCATATTTAAATATATATTAATTTGAAATATTTCTGAATTATATATAACTACATTTTTTCAAGAAAATAAACAAAGAAAATTAACGATAGTAAAACAGCTTTAACGTACTGAATATTCACATGAGATTTTTCTCACAGTTTCCATGTACTACTTGTGTGTGTGATTAACACTAGTTCCATAACTCCATCTTTCCTAGAGGACTATTCAAAGTCTGTATGAGTTAAAGATCACCATGACAGCTGGATATATAATGTAGCATTTCCCACAATGCATCTGACAAAGTTCCTAATTAGCATTTTACATAATAATGAACTACCCTAAAACATATAAACTCATGAAATGTGACTACTTTTAACAGTTAATTCATGATCTTATCCCACCAAAGTTATAGAACATAAACGTTACGATATTAATGTATATATTTGAAACATCAAATGAAACAATTTGCTGTATTTTGTTGACAAAGACAATCCTGTGGTATTAGATTAGGGTACTATTTATGTACAAGTGGGAAAAGAGCTTCAAACAGTTCTTAACACCCAGCTACCTGGCTGTAAAAATGCAATAAATTAAAAGAATTATTTGCAAATTAACTTTCTCTGGCACTTGTCAAACAAGAAATACACAGTACTAACTGCAGAATACCATACTCAATTTTAGAGCAAATATTTTGTTTATAATATTAAATTTTTTATGGGAAATATACAGGCAGATAGAAATATTCAACTGAGATTAAAAAACTCAAAACTTAGCCAGGTGTGGTGGCGCACACCTGTAAACCCCAGCACTCTGGAGGCTGAGGCAGGAGGATCATTTTGAGTTTGAGACCAGTCCAGGCTACCAAGTGAGCTCAAGGCCAGCCTCAACTGCAGAGTGAGACCCTGTCTCAAAAAAGACTAAAAACAAAACAAAACAAAAAACCCCAAAAACAAAAAAACCACAACTCAAGCTTTCCAAGTGTTCCAAAAGATCTCCCAACAAGCTGAGGATGGTGGCACATGCCTGTAATTCCAGCACTTGGGAGGCTGAAGCAGAAAGATTGCCACAAGTTTGAGACCAGCCTGGACTACAAAGAGAATTCAAGGGCAGCCTGAATCATATAGTGAAACTACCCCAAAATGACCAAAAAGCCGGGGATATAGCTCAGTGGCACAGTGTCTGCCTGGCAAGCAAGAGGATTCCTAGTACCAAAAATAAAAGCTCTCTCAACATTAACAATCAGCTTTTGTGAATGCTGGCTGTGTGTTTAATGACTAGTCAGTTTAATTTGTTATAAATAAGGATGTGTCTGCTACACTAAGGACTAGAAGTAGAGGGTTTTACAAATTTCTTCCATAGCTTACCCAAACTCAAATAACTACACATACTATTACAAAGTAATATTCAATCTTGAAGTGTTCCCCAAATTAAACAAAAATAAACTGTGTTTAACGTGCATCTTACAATTTTACTCTTCAAAAAAATACTGTCTATACAGAGTACCAAGATACCAGTTTAACACTAAAACCCTACTCTTTCAGAATAGTAATATTTCAACTGTTTAACAACCAATGATGTGGAAAACAGTGGTTTTTAATTTGTTCTGTTTTATAAAAAATAAATGTGTAAAAAAACAGAGTATGTTGAAGTGCTTTTTGTACTGGCAGCAGGCATTCAATAAATGGCTAGGATTTACTAAATTTGGATAACAGAAGAAAAATACACAGAGTACAGCCTAACAATTATATTAAGAAAAGAACACACCAAATGGGAATAAAATATTTATTTTAAAAGCTATAGCAGAGATTTAAAATAATTAAATTAGCCATTCTTACAACTGCCTAGATGTCCTTACCTAAAGGTACATTTAGAAAATACCCTGTTTCGTTCATTTATTCTATGGAATAAAAATTAACTGTTTGTTTTTTGTTTTTTTTTTTTAAATTAACTAATTGTTTAGCAATGCTATAGCTTTACCTGTGTGACATCCAGGAAGAGCACCAATACCATCCATAGTCAAGGATCCCTGAATAGTGCCAAGATTATACACAACTCCCAGAATATGCAGCTCCCCTATGTGATGGGGAAAGAGCTTTAGTCTTGCCTGTGGAGATATTTAGACCACTTATTATGCTTTTTTAACAGTATAACACCTAAAATTTATATTGTTGCAGAAAGTCTCTAAATTCAACAATTATAGGCCTAGATCCATAATAATACTTTTAATAAAAATCAAATCTACTCAACTAAATATGTGAAATTATCACATGGACACCAAGGAGAAAGTAAAGGCTTTATGAGGCTTCTTAGAAATTAAATGAAAGGCTACTACTAACCTACTTTTCATACTAATTCTTTCTGAGTAATTCTAGTTTTGTTTTGTTTTGTTTTTTGGGTACCAGGAATCAAACTCATGACCTTGCACTTTGCCTGACAGGTGCTGATGCCACTGAGCTATATCCCCGGACCTCAAATTCTAGTTTTCTAATCCCCTCAACTGTAGCTTTTAAAAACAAAAAAATACAAAATAAAGCATCTGAAAAAATTAAGCCATTTTTTCTACCACTTATTTTTAGAAAGGTTTCAGATAGAAAAATGATTAAAAAAAAAAATTACCACTTTGGATTCTTCGCTATTAATTAAGAATTCTGAAATAACTTCAGTTCCAATCATTTCAGGTTCACCTGTAACCTATAAAACAAATTATTTTTTAAAAATACACATTCTAATGAAAAAAAATCTAATGCTCTAATGATCACTAACATGCTTGTATGCAATATTTAAAAACAAAAACACTAATTAAAATTAATGTTACTACTAGATTTAACTATGGCCATGCTGTGATACGTTTTGTTGGTTTTGTTTTTCTTGAGACAGGGTTCACGTGGTATTTCACAATAGTTATGAATTCACTATGTATCCCAGGCTGGTCCCAAACTTGTAGCAATCTTCTTGCCTCAGTCTCCTGGGTGTGATTACAGGTGTGAGCCACCATGTCCATCTATCTAAGTTATTTCTGTCATAATCAAGTAAAAAAACTTGCTCAAGTCATTCCTGCTCTAAAAATAACTACCTTAAATATATATATATATGATTTATTGTAGACATAGATAAGAAAAGAAAAAGGTATAATACGTATGAAAATTATGAGACAATTCACAAAATGGGAAATACAATAACTTCGAGTTCACTGATGAAATGAAAAATAAAATAGTAAGATAGCATTTTTTACCTGTCAAATCCACAATTTTTTGTAAACAATATTTAATGTTGCAAAGATGAGATATGCAACCTTGTCTACTACTAATAAGAAGCTCACTGCTATGATCTTTAGTGAAACCAACAGAAAATTAAAATACTAATTACCCAAAATCTAATTAACTCCATGCCTTGGAAATTTTCCTTTAGAACTAATCTGAATGCTAAAAAGCTATGCACAAAAAAATATTCACCACAGGCATTGTGAGGTATAGTTCAGTGGCAGGAGTGTTTTGACTTATACGCACAAGGCCCTGGATTATTTTGACTCCCAGCACTGGGACAGCAGGTATGATACCACACACCTATAATCTTAGCACTTGGGAGGCTGAGACAGAAGGACTGCCATGAACTCTAGGCCAGCCTGGGCTACAGAGCAAGTTCAAGGCCAGGATGGATTATACAGCAAGACCCTATCTCAGAGAAAAACAAAAACACAAAAAATGAAATTAAAGAAACATTTTAAAAAATTACATAGAATTTCAGTTCTACTAAACAAATGAAAACTTCAAAAAAAAACTACCAATGATGAAACAGCTGATAAATCAGTCATATGATGGATTATGTAAAAACAAAACATTAAGACATTCTACTGTCAGAGTGCATATTAAACAAAATTGAATGAAAAAAGCAATATAAAAAAAAAAGAATCTCAAATATTAGGGAAAAACATACAAATGGAAATGACAGACATGGAACAACATGTTAAAGTGGCTATTTTTAAATACTGGGAAGATTTTCTATTCTCAATTTCCAAATTAAACACACATAAATCTTAATATTAATGAAAAATAAGCAAAAAACAACATTCATCTCACTGAACAGAAGTAGAAATGTCTTACTACATCTGTTAGGCTATTACTGAAATGTGTGTATTACAAATACCTTTTAATAACTTACTAGTTCTCTAACTTCTTCATTATCCTTTCCATTGATATCTTTAGGCTGAAACTTCCAGAGCAATGATAAATCAGTCAACAAAAGTGGAACCTTCAAAGGGTTTCTAAAAGCCACTTCCACTGTAATGGGTTCTATAAAAGAAAGTTCCACAGTTAATAAATTTTTAATAAACCTCACACATTGTCCTAAGTTTCAATACTAACCATATATATAGCATTGTAGCTCTGCGTGTCTGCCTAACCTGTTCTTTACCACATTATAATGGTCCATTTATTCAGGATTCAGTTTTAAAACCATCTCTTTCAAAAGATCTCCCCATTCTAAAGGATTTCATTCCCTATTCTACACTGCCACAGCGAAGTGCAGATACCTGTATTAGAGGCTCCGCTATTTGGTTTTATAAACACAGCTCAGTAAACTATGGGCTGCTAATTTTTCTTTCCATCTCAGCCTCCATAATGTGTATCAATCAGTAAGTCATCATGAATCTGCTGTAAAACTAACCCCAAGAAAGCCATAAATAAAAACTTAAAGTGTATCACCTTCTACAACTGCAAGTGGAAATCTGGAGTTATCTGAGTAACTATTCAAACAGTATTGTGTGGGATGGAAACTGGATGGAATGACTCCTTTGTTAACCACAGCCACAACTTGTTCCTCAAGCTCTCGCCACTGCTGAGAGGATTCAGAGTCATATTCTTGATCAAGACTTACATGAGTAGCTGCTTGCTTTTCACCTTTAAAAAAAGTCACAAAAAAAGCAAAAAATCAAAAATAAAGTGTCACAAAATTAAATATTCATCTATGAACACTGCATCAAATAGTATTTTAAGAATCAGATGTATCCAATTTACACATATTTTTCATTCTTACCTATTTCTAATTCTCTAAAAAAAAATCAGAAACTTCTTATTAACTTAGCCTTTGCTAGTTAATAATACTGATATTCTCTTCCTCTTGACTTTGAAAGAATGTATTTCCCTAGCTTCCACAACAATTTTATATGAAATATTTCAAATAGAAAAAAACCCTGAAGAATAGCACTTTTATATTGAAATTTAACAAATGGTAACTTCTATCACATGATCTTGGATACACTTTATAACATGAACATTACAGAAAGAATTGATATCCACTCCACAAACCTCCCCAAACTGATTACTCTCCCTTATCCACACTGCTATTACTTCTTCCCAGTACTATTCTGAGGCTGCAGTCTATCATTCTCACTGTACGTCTGTCTTTTTGTTGTTTTTGTTGTTGTTGTTGTATTTTTTAGTTTTGGTTTTTTTTGAGACTTGCTATATAGTTTAGGCTGGCCTTGAACTCACTGTGTAGGCTCAGGCTGGCCTTGAACGCATGGCAATCCTCCTGCCTCAGTCTCCTGAGTAGCAGAATTACAGCCATGTGCCACCACATAGGCTTCACCATAGGTCTATTTTACCACATGAGTATGTAAACAATGTGTACAATTGATTTTTACCTTTTGAAACTTATACTGTAATTTGATGTATTTTTTTCACTCCAAACCGAAACAGGTAGAACTGATTCACTCATGTCCTGCAGCATAAATCCTTTGTGTGATCACATCAAAAATGTATCAGTTCATTGTGCTATTATAAAGAATACTGCTGTAAGGCCTAAAGCTGGTGGTCTAATCGTCTATTTAGAGAATAACAATACGCAATATAGCATCCATGGCAGATCTCCTTCTGAAGATGATAGCCATTGTTAATTCCCTATTACCTTGTTTTGAAGTCCTGTATCATTTTCCTATTTTGTTTGGTTTGATTTTATTCTGTTTTGTCTTGTTTGATTTTATTGTATCTGATGGCATGAGCAGCTGTTTCAAAGATAGCAAGCTATATTATGGTAGCCATATTGGATTTACTCTTATCTTGTTTTGAAGTCCTGTACTGCATTCATTGTTTTGTTTTTTTGGTTCTATTCTATTCTGTTTTGTTTGATCTTACTATGTCTGATGGCATGGGTAGCTATTTTGAAGACAACAAGAGGCATTATGGTAACCATTGTTGATTTGCTATTGTTTTGCTTTGCAATTCTGTATCACTAACACTGTTTTGTTTTGATTAGCTTTATTGTTTTATTTTTATTTGGTTTTATTCTCTTTAAAATAAAGAAAAAAAGAATGCTGCTATACATGTAATGTATTTTAATAACATAAAACTAGATTTCAAGGAAGACCAAACTGAATATACTGAATATTTAGAATCACAAAGTTTACTTTTACATGCATTAAGAGACTTAAAGTATTTATATTTTTGGTCCAGTAGTGCCTTCCCAGGGCACAATCTTCAGGGAAAATTTAAAAAATTTTAAAGGCTTGCAAGAGTGGAATAAATATAACTGTTCTTTGCTTCTGTGTGCATATGAAAATTTCCATAAGAAGTTGTAAAAACAACTTTATCAAAAAAGATGTTCAGGCTACCATTTTATACAACTGAAAGACAGAAACCATTTAGCTATATGACAAGATGTTAAATACTTTATATGCACTGAATGAAATCTCTTTCAAAACATTAAAAATGCTTACCAAAATTAGATAACAATGTGAGCATTCTTATATGATAAAAACTCTTGTAATCATAATTGTTTTGTGTTTATTGTTATTTTTTGGCTGAAAGGAAAAATACTGAAGTAAAGGTTATCTTGACTTTCAGAACAGTAAAGAGGTATAAAGCAGCTAACTTTCAAATGTCCAACTATACTTTTTTGTGCAACTTTTTAAAAAAACTCAAAAAAAATGTAATCTTTAGGTAAGTAGGCCAAATAAAACTTTACTAACCATCTGCTGGTCTTCTGTCATGGCCAAAGAAAACCCGTGTCGCTGAACTGTTAATGTATGGTAATGGAAGCTGTGGAAAAGGGCCATCTGGTGATAGCTGACTTACATTCTGAGAGAAATACAAAAGAAAAAAAACAGTTTTTAAGAAAATTACACTTTCTTCAAATCTGCTTAAGGCATTAAAACTGCATTTGACAAGAATATTACATAATTATTAGTTTAATACATTGAAGTCATATTACAACTGAGAAGAACTTTAGATATTATTTATTCTGCCTCAAGAGAACATTCCTAAGGTTATTCACTAGTTATTCTCTTTGGATGTTAAACTTCCAAATGTTATTCTTTGGTTTTTTTTTTTTTTTTCTTTTTTGGTACTGGAGATTGAACTCACCACCTCGAGCTTGCTTTAAATATTACTCTGGTATGCATTTTACTTGCTACAACTTACTGTCGCAACCTATTTGCCAAAATTCTAACCCACATGATTTCAAATTAAAATCTAAGATCACTTATTTTCTGCATGATGCACTATTCACTATTCATAGGCTTTGTGTGGAAAAGATATCACTTCCTAGTTTTCCCATATAAAACAATGCTTTATATTTTCCATGTTTCTGTCTCAGTGAAATACTCTTTTCCTACTAATTTTTCTATATTACACCATAATAGACTGCCTATTTTCCACAGATCTCTATTTTTCAGCTTTCATAAAAAAGGAGTGTATGTTTCCAAAAGATGGTGGGAGCATTTTGAAAAACTGGTTGTGACCCTATAAAATCACAAAGAAACACTCCAGAAAGCTTGTGGCATCTCTTTATTCCCCTTAAGATTCCAAAAACAGCCATAAGGGCTGGGAGTGTTGCTCAGTGGTGCCTACATGCAACTAGGTCTAGGTTCAATTCCCAGCACTGCAAAAAAGACAAAACAAATAAAGATCATTAAAAGTATTTTTTAAAAAGCCACAAATGAAATGTCTATTGCTATACTGAAAGTCTCTTAAAAAACTGGAAGGGGCAATGCAATGAAGATCTATGATCAAATAACCTAGTCTTCCACAACTTTATTATACCTGATAACCACATATAACCTAATAAAATCACTTTAAATGTTTTGTGGATAACTGAGTTTTAATATCTACTCCTGAAAAGCAGTCTTTACCTTATAAACATAAAGATATTCTCTGAGGAAGGCCCCTTGTTGAGCAGCAGACTGCTTACTTTCATTGATTAATATATGCCGAAAGGCAGACACGGCATTGTCCAGCTGCCTGAGCGTATAGGACTGGCGCCCAATGGTGAAGTTGATGTGATCCTCTGCAAGAGACCAGCCCTTGCCTTTGTAAACTTGCATGGCCTGATAATAGCAGCGCAAAGCATGCTTTTTCTGTAAGGAAATGAAACGAAGTATTAAGATTCAAATTCATCTTGACCTAGAAAAAATACATACAGACGCACACACACAAAATCAAGTACTAACTGGTTCTTCCTCTAACAAAATGACATGATAAATAAAATGAAACATGATACTCTCTTCATAATTACACAATTAAATATGGAATATCTTACAGAGTAAGGTTCTTCAGCTACCCCAAACTCTGTGTGTGTGTGTGTGTGTGTGTGTGTGTGTGTGTGTAGCATGTTTACAGTGCACAGCAGGGACCTTAGAGGAAGAGAAAGGGAGATAAGTATGTAATAATATTTACTGTTTATTGCTCTGAGCAATATATTACAAAGATCAATTTCAGAGCAATTTTCAGTATTTGTAACAGGCAGATAGTCGGGCGTGGTGGTACCTGCCTATAATCTCAGCACTCGGGAAGCTGAGGCAGAAGGATCATTATGAATTCCAGACCAGGCTGGGCTACAAAGTGAGCTCAAGGCCAGGCTGAACTGCATAGCTGTCTCAAAAGGACAATTAATTAATTAAAATACAGTAAAAATAAAAAGACAGGTTTCACTAAATTATTATAAAAAGTTCTTAAGCCATACTTGGAAACATACCATGTTTTCATGTAATTTTTCCTACAACGTTATAAAATACTTTTATGAAATCTTTTTCTCTTGCATATGACTAAAACTACATATGGAATTTATATGGTCACAAAATGGGATGTCACTCAGTACACAAGACTTACATGATATATGTCAATCTTATCTTCCTGTATTAAAAATTTAACCTATTGGCCCATCCACACCTACCTCCTGCCTGCCTGCCAACCACATCTCACTGGCCAGTGCTGTGACCGCCACAAGGACATCTCGTGCCATTCATGCAAGGGAGTGGCTAAGACAACAGCACAGGCAACAGTGCCTGGGTAAGACATGGCAGGGCTGGGGCAACCCGCTTGGGACCCCCTTCTGACTCTCTTCAGACAGAAGCTTTCTCTCAATAAATATGTTCTACTCTTCACCTCTGTTGTTTCTAAAATTCATTCTTCAATTTTAGAGAACATGAACTCGCGGACATAGTACATCGGGCGTTTCATTCACATATATCATTTGGAGGTCATCCACCGAGATCAATGGATAGAGACAAAGCTGTGCACATACCCAAGATGAAAATGCCTGGTGTCTGTTGAGGGCCTCTAGACAGGATCTCTGTGGAAGTACCTCTGACTGCCATTCAAATTCTGCGACCCTGTTCAGCCTGAAGCAGCTAGATCGGTCTTTCCCCTCACAGCAGTTTGAGTTACTTCTTGAGAGGGGGGAATGTTACAGAAGCTGAGCCAGTTAAAAATATTACAGGCAGTCACACAGCGCTAGGCCCTCGAAGCTGGCACAGAGGACCAGATGTCTGATGACCTTGGAGGAGAAACACACACCTCTTGCTTCAGGCCAGATCTCAAGACAAAGAACAAACAAATGCATCCTACCTTCTGGGGACTGATATTCTAATTAGTTCCTTCTTGCCCTGGAGCCACGGCCCTATCCCTCTAGGATAAAGGTCACATCTCCAAGAATGCCCGCTTTCTATGTAAATTGCTTTCCCATTTGTCCCTAATGTAATCAATTTTACCTGAACTACTGATCTTATTGGCTAACTATAGTTATGTCCCACCTTATGCCCATCTGCCTTGTGAGTTCCCAGTCCTTCCCCACCTTGAACCCATGGTGTTACTCTACAAAAATCCTTAGAAAAGACAGAGTCCTGGGCAACTCACTCGGGACCCCCTTCTGTCTCTCTTCAGACAGAAGCTTTCTCTCAATAAATATATTCTACTCTTCAAAAAAAAAAAAGACATGGCAGGGCTCTGCCAATATCAGGGGCCACCACGGCTTCCTCCACAAGGTACCATCTTCAAGGATCAGGGTACACTTTCCATTGTGCAGTGCACCTACCAAAGGATTGAGAACAGCAAAAGATTAAAACCAACGTGATTAGCCAGGTGTGGTAGCACACACCTATAATCTCAGCACTCTGGAGGCTGAAGCAGGAAGATCACTGATTTCCAAGTGAGCCTGGGCTACAGAGTTCAAGGTCAACCTGAACTGCACAGTGAAACCCTATCCTCAAAAAGACAAAAAATATATATATACATAAATAAAACCAACATGATGCAGAAGTGCACTGAGTGAAAACTGTGAACTGCTAAAACCTATGAGTGTTCTGGTAAACCAGAAACATTCAAGGAGTAAATGTACAGTGCTCCAGAGGTGTAGACCACTACATCTCTGAGGTGTTGCAAGCAACAGTATGCTTGACAAACCTGACAGCTAAAAAGGGAGACATAAATTCGTATTAACTATACATAGAAGGGCAAAGCAACACCAAAAGCACTGAAGTGGTTACTCCAGGATCACAGCCAAGAAAACAAGCAGACAGAACAGATCACAGCCAGAAATAATGTCCCATAATTTTACATCAAAATAAAATTCTAAAGGAAAAGGCCCAGGTCTCAAGTCAGTCACACAGCTGATGGGCTCAGCCTTTTCAGCTCTGGCTCTAGATTTATCAGGTGCAAAATACTCTGCCATCACTGCCTAACTAATGGCAAAATGGTTACTCAAAAATGCTATAGTAAAAAATTAAGTGATCTTAGGAAAAGAGAAAAGGAGACAGCTAAAATGAGATATGACTTTCAATACCAAAAATATCACATGTAAGCTGGGCGTGCTGGTGCTCGTCTATAATCCCAGCACTTGGGAGGCTGAGGCAGGAGGATCTTCACATGTTCAAGACAAGCCTGAACTACATACTGAGACCTTGTCTCAAAAAGACAAAAAAAAAGAAAATCTCATATGCATGACAAAATTAACCAGGTGTGGGGAGGGGTGGGAATTAGAAGAAGTAACCAAACAACTGCTATCTAAAAACCAAGAAGTCTTGAAGCAAGTAGTTGTTTGTCAAAATCTAAAAAGTCTAAGATGTAAGCCATAAAGAAAAAACTAGTGAAAAACTGTAAAGGAATTTCTGAAGCAGAAACATACAGAATCAGAGATTAGAACTTTGGTTATTACTTATAACTGAGGTATTCTATGAAATCTAATTTCATTTTGGATGTCCTTTTTGTCATAACATGGGGGCTGAATGGAAACAACTAGGCTGTGTGACTATACATTAAGTGTATATATTCATACATGTATTGTGGATACATACATGTGGATACATACGTGTTAATAGATACAGACAAATACATATATACATATACACTTTATTCTGGGGGCAGGGGTTGAGATAGGGTTTCACTATGTAGTCCAAGCTGTCTTGAATTCACTATATAGTACAGGCCAGCCTTGAATTCATAACGATCCTCCTGCCTCAGCCTCTCAAATGCTGCAATTACAGGCATGCACCACCATGCCTGGCTCACACATACGCTGGGTTTGGTAGTCTCTTTTGCCCATAGCCGCACCCTATTACTACAAAGAGCAAAGGAGTCTGGGGAGTATTTGGAGCCAGATGCAGCGGCAGCACTTTTAATCCCAGCACTCTGGAAGGTTGAAGCAGAAGGATCCCAAGTTTAAGAACAGTCTAAATAATTTCATGAGACCCTAGCTCAAAGTAAAACATAAAAAAGGCTGAGGGATAATAGCTCAGTGGGGCAACTCTTGCCCTGAGTATGATTCCCAGAACCACCAAAATGAAAAAACAAAAAGCCAAGAATAGAGGGTGGTTTGATACCAAAAAATGGTTTCTCTCAACTAAACAAATCTTTGTTCAGTATATATTTCTACTGCTCTTTAAAACTGACATTACGGCGGGTGCTGGGAAAACAGGCAGCCAGTACGCCACTCTGGTAAGTGGCTGTGGAGTGGCTGTGGCCTCGCAAGCAGTAGCTGCCCCAGGGCGAGAACCATATCAGTGTTTCCTGAGATCCCCGCCATACTGGAACTTGGGATGCTGGGAAAACAGGCAGCCAGCTCACCTCTCTGGTGGGGGGCTGTGAGCCTACTGGAGCACATTCATCTCATCCCTTCCTCCCACCCTCCCCGCTAGCAAGTGAGAGCCAGAGATCTGAAGATCTCTTGCGAGTCTGACTATATGCAATATAGCAAATACGGGGGGATTTTCTTCTGCCATCTCTTTGAAGGCAAATATTTTTATCTCTGTTTTGCTATGTTCTGATCAATGGTATTGCTCTATTCAATGTTCTGTTTTTATAATTTTGGTATTTCCTTCGATATTGCTCTAAATGATTGAAGGAACAACTATTGTAAAGTAAACCAGATATACTATTGTACCTATTGCTGTTATCCCAGTAACCTGCTGTGAGGTTCTGTACCAATTTCACTGCACTGCCTCAATTGGCTTTGTCTTGTCTTGTTCTGCTGTATTTTACTACCTTCAATATAAAATTAATTAATTAACTAAAATAAAATAGAATAAAAAATTTAAAAAATAAATAACAACAACAAAACAGATCAGTAAGGTACTGAGCAACCTGAAACATAATATAACTAAAGAGATATTGGACTTATAAAGCAAAAGGAGGAAAAGAAAGTGCCCTAAAGGATATAACTGCATGTATATTTAAGTGTGTAGGATTGATAACCATGTTGCTAAGTTTTTGTTGGATCAGTGAACATAACTATTTGTAGCCTCACTGTTTGAATATCCACTTTGTATGCTTTAATTTTTTTAAGTTTTGTAACTTGAACAACTATAACCCAAGAAGAAAATATGTAACAACTAGTGATATTCCGTATTGTTTCTACTCTTTTTTCTGTTTTGCTTTTTTCCCCCTCTCTTTAAATAAAATTTTTTTAAAAACTGACATTATGAAAATTTTATCATATATAGTCAGAATTATCTTTGTGGGGCTTTTAAAACATTTTGACTGATAATGAAATCCAAAATGTCTGCCACTTACTAGCACTCAAGAACACACTATCTTCTTTTGTGATATTTCTATAAAGGTATCCAATTTCAATGAGTTTCATTATGAGGAAAATATCAAAAAACAAAGTTGAGGGATCTTCTTACAAAATAATTTGCCTATACTCTTCAGGAGTTGATGTCATGAAGCCAAGAGAATCACTGTCTAAAAACAGAACCAAGGATTCTATGTCCCACGATAAAGGATATTTGTGGACAAGTGTTACATTTGAAGGGGTTCAGGATTAGACAGGAGCACTGTATCAGTGCAAATTTCTTGATCTTGTTGCTTATCATATAGTATATTCTAAATCAGCTCAAAAGTACTTGGGGATAACAGGGCGCTACGTAGACAATTTAACTCTCAAATGGTTCAGGCAAACAAACTTTCTGAATTGAACTTGCAATGTTCGTTATTTTGAGATTGTTTCAAAATAATTTTTAGATAATGTTTCCTGAAGAAACAACCCTAATCTCTATCTAGCATTTTATAACAGAAACCAAGCAGTCTTAAAACGATACACAGCCACTGAGGGAATCTTCCCATCTGCAGCCAGCCAGGCCCCTCTGCACCCACCATCTGGAGAACCTTCCCTCTGGCAGCCAGGGTGGGCTGGGAAAAGCAGCCAGTCACTCCCCCAAAGTGTCTGCCACCATCAGGGAAACTTTTCTACCAGTACCCAGTGTGGGATGGAAGAAACAGCTAGCCAAGGCCCCTCATACACCCACTACCATCAGGGAAGCCTCCATGTAGCTGCACAGGTCCAAACTAGCCTGCCCTGTACCCCACCACCTCCCCAGGAACCTAGGTACAGAGAAACTTAGGTGCTTGGCCCATTCCCCTATATCATGGATGAGCAGCCAATGTGGGAAGCACCTGGAACCCCACAACTGGCTGATCTGAAGGATCCTAGAAAAATATCAAGATGAAGGAGCAAAATGCAATGTCAGACCTTTAGCCCACACAGAACAAGTCTAGGAGACAAAGACATGAAAGAAACTGGAAGTCGCACACCTGAAACTTTTGAAATGATGGCAATTGAAGTAAAGAAACAACTTTATAAGGCTGTAAAAGAAATCAGATCAAAAATAGTATCTGAGGTCTAAAGAAGAAATAACAATCACAATGAAAGAACATTTGGGCTGGGGATTTTGTTCAGTGCCTGCCTGGCAAGTGTGAGGTTACTGTAAGCTTAGTCCCTGGTACAAAGAAAAGAAAAGAAGTTGAACTGAAGTCTGAGCATATCTAAAGAAGACATAGATTTAAAAAAAAAAAAAGAGGAACATAGGAAAATGATGGAAACTTGAATGATCAATACAGGAAAGAAACAATGCATGAAACAGATTCAAAGAGATATCCAAGAAATCAAAAACTCCATGTAAAAGCTGTCAAAACCACTTGAAAGAGACCAAAGATAGACTTTCAGACCTTAAAGACAGTATTGCAAAGAGCGATTGCAAAAGGAAATATCTCTTAAAAATAACAAGAAACCAGGAAATAACTCAATAGCTGCAAGACGATGCACAGAAAAATAATTTAAGTCTGGAGGTGTTAGTGAAAAAGCAGGAGTCAACATAAATGACATAAAAAGACTATAGAACTAATAGCAGAAAACTTCCCAAGCATGGGAAAAGGACCTGACATACAGGTAAGTGGGGCATAGAACTCCAACTAGCCATAACCAAAAAAAATCTACACCCAGACGTACAATAGTCAAGATCCCAGAAATTCAGCATAAGAACAGAACAGCAACAGCTTTTAAAGAAAACAAACAGATCACCTATAAGGAAAACCCATCAGAATCACGGCAGCCTTCTCAGCACAAAGCATCAAGTCAAGAAGAGCTTGGCAGTCAGGGCTGGTGGCTCACGCCTCCCAGCACAAGGGCAGCTGAGGCAGGAGGATCATTGCAAGTTTGAGACCAGCCTGAGCTACAAAGTAAGCTCAAGGTCAGCCTGAACTACATAGTGAGACCCTGTCTCAAAAAGAGGGGGAAAAAAAAGAAGAGCTTGTAGTGAAGTAGTTCAAGTCCTGAAAGAAAATAAATTCCAACTCAGACTGATGTACCCTGCAAAACTATCTTTCAAAATTAATGGAGAAATAACACACTTACATGACAAAGAACTGAAGAAATTCATGACCACCAAACCAACCCTACTAAGAGTATTGAAAGATAGTCTAGAAAGAGATAAAAATGACAATTCCAAGGACATCAACAGAAAGAAATCACCAAGCAGGGCAAGTAATTAAAGAGAGGGGAAAAGTAGACAACCAACATAACAAAGACAAACCAATATATATCAGTAATACTTCAGTTCAATTTCTTTTCTTTTCTTTGTACCAGGGACTGAGCTTACAGTAACCTCACACTTGCCAGGCAGGCACTGTGCCACTAAACAAAATCCCCAGCCCAAATATTCTTTCATTGTGATTTTTATATCCTCTTTTTACTTAAGATACTATTTTTGATCTCATTTCTTTTACACTCATGTAAATGACCTCAATTCACCAATTAAAAAAAAAAAAAAAAACACAGGCAGAGTGGATCAAGAAACAAAATCCATCAATATGTAGTATACAAGAAACACATTTAACTCAAAAGAAAATCCACAAACTGAAAGTCCAAGAGAACAATGTTCTACATGACAGGGAACCAGAAAAAAGCAGGGATAGCTTGCCTATCAACTGCAGAATGGATAAGCAAGCTATGGTAGTTTTACATGCCCAGAAGCTCCTGTCCAGTGAGGCCCAGAGAGCTGGTAAGCCTGACCTGGACCAGAGAAGAAGCCATGTCCGGAGGCACTGCTGCCACTGTGGGGGGGTTTGGTAAACCACTGACCCATGCCTCTCCACCACTCTAGGAACCCCAGATCAGAGGAACCCAGGTGCCTAACGCAATCTCCTATACCAAGGGACTGGTAGTCAATGCACGAAACACCTGTGATGCAGCAATGGGTTGATTTGGAAATACACAGAAAAATGTCAAGACGAAGGAATAAAATACAATCTCAGCCAGAAATTCCAACTGTGGGATATATCATTTATTATAAAAAACACTTGATCTACATCAATATTTTAAAAATTTTTAAAGTTAAAATAAAGGTAGAAATTCAAACTTAAAATGTTTGCTTTTAAAAACTGGGACTTTTTTACATGAAATAGAGAGGAATTTTTGAATATCACTATTTCTTTGTACTTTTAAAACAACATGCATTTTAAAACAGTGGCATGCTTTGTTTACCTATAAAAATGTTAGGGGCGTTCATAAAAACATGTGAATTTCTTTTTTAACTGCATGCTCCTCTGCTAAAAAAGTTTCTTAAAAGGCAACACTATGTTGATTTTTCTGGGTGTATGCTCAGCACCTAGTACCTGGAATATGAGATGATTATTTAACTCACATTTCTCTTTCTATTTATAGTACACCACCACCTCAATAATGCTCCTACTCGCGGCATCCAGCAGTTTCTCAATTAATGCTCATAGGAACAACCATGGCTACAGAAATCCATCTAAATCAACAATGATCCTTCCAATTCAACTCCTTCCAGAGACAAGAAGCAGATTTTCACCCATTACACATTTGGTCAACACTGATATAAAGTACTCTGTTAGCAACAACAGAGGATAAAGGAACCAAGCAGGAAACACTCAGGACTACTTGAAAGCACAGTGTATTTGGCCCTTCACATTTACAATTTGGTTTTACTTCATAAAAACTTTGGTAAAGTCACATATTTTATAAATAAATCCAATAAAGAAGCAAAGTTGACCAGATTTAAGCTATGAAAAGATCAAGATTTAAACCCAGATTCAACAAAAATCGCATGCCTTTACCAATATTATCCATTACCCTAGAACAAAATTTATTTCAACTTTTAGGATAAATACACATAACAAAATACATTCATGAGTAACAACTTTTTGCTTTAAAGAAAATACAATTACCTGCCCTGCTTTACTAAAGCGATGACCTGCCAAAATCATATGAAATGCATACTTTCTAACCATGGGACTCTTCATGTTTATAAAGCAATGTGCAGCCTGTTCCAAAAGAAGTGCACTTCGAAGATCAGAATCCTATTGAATGTTTAAAAGAAAACACAAGTTAGTTTCACAAAATTAAAACTTAAAAAAAATCTGTTAAAAGTATTTACTTTCTATAATTTATATTTACTATTTAATCTATAATAAATATATAAAGGAATATTAAAAAGCATTCACTTTCCATAATTTATATTTAACATTTAAACTGCAATAAATACATAAAAGAACAAACCAATCTTAAGTCTTCCAGTAAGCACAAATTTTGTTTTAAAACATTCAAAGTATTAATATTTTTATCACAAAATACTATACTTTTCATAAAAGCCAATGCCTGATTATGACAGGTATCGTGTAACAAACTTCTAAAGAACTGCAATCCCTCCTCAAATGACAGAAAACTATTTAAACACGGAAAGTAACACAGGTAAGCTGATGAAAGACAAACAGAAAACAGCAATAGAAAAAAATAGATGTATACAGTCTAATTTCTTCCTGAAATAAGTTTGGAACTTCCAGTAGCATATTTCTATCCATCTAATGGGGGAAAATAATACAAAAGGATGTGCTTAGAATATGAAATAATCTAATCTACTACTGTATTCTCTGCAAAGCAGTTTATATTTAAAGGAATACATTTTTGCTCAAAGAGAACCAAAATTAGTAATTTTCATGAAAAAGTTCAAAAGACCTCCCTTTCAAAGACTGTCTCACCTGCTACTGTACATTAGTAAACAGTACAACTCAAACTAGTTTGCACTTCAACTGACCCCCTACAACACAACAGCTACAAAAACTACATACACTTCATTCACATCATGAAGACAATCTTTCAAATAAGTCATCACTTCACAGATATCTGAGAAAGTACTGAAGGTTGCCGATTTAAATATCACCATTTTCATCAAAACTTTCTCTAGGTTTTCAGCTATTCTCAAACTGAACTTACCATGCCCTTCCATGTGTTCTGCTGCCATTATTTTCCCCAGGGAAAGTTGAAAACAGAAAACATTGACTTTAAGTGCAGTAATTTCAACAAATTATAGTTACATCAAAGTGTTCATAAACTATAACCTCCTAGAATGCATTCAGTAAATAACTGGTAGCTATTATTATTTAACCTCATCATGACAAAAACTAAATGATCTGGTCATTTCACTAAGAATTAAGATCCAAAATCTAGTAAGCAGAAAAACCAGAAATATATAATAAATGCATTGTTTTGAACAAAGGGTTTGAATCAGAATGATTTAGATGATCTTGGGACCTTACTTTTTGATTTTTTAGAAAAATATTTTCTTTTTAAAAACTACTAAAATGTGTTTTTAAAAGAATAAACAAAAGTGAGTACTTTTCTTTCCCATTCCATGCTTTACTTCATCTGCCAGAGCTATAACCACTGTTTCTAGTATAGTGCCACTGTGTTCCACTCCTTACTTCCAAATATGTATGCTTACATGTCAGTATGAATGCTTCATAAAAACATATACACACTTGTACACATAGGTGGTATCATGCCTTTTTCACTTAATATATTAGGCATCTTTTTAAGACATTATTTCTCATTTCTTTTAAATCTCTTCTGTACTCAACTTATTAATTATAGCACTTCATTGATAAAATAGTTTCTTTTTTGTAATTACAAAAAAACACTTAAGTATCTTTATGAAAAGTATCTGAAGCTCAGGTATGGTAGTATATGCATGTAATCCCAGCACTCAGGAGGTTGAGGCAAGAGGACTGCCACTAGTTCAAGGCCAGCCTGGACTACACAGTGAGTTCAAAATCAGTCTGAATTACAAAGCAAGACCCTGTCTCAAAAAAACTGGGTAATTACTCCAACATTTTTATTAGACAAATTTCTAGAAGTAGAACCAGAGTTAATGCTGAGAGGTATGCTTATAGTTCTAGTTCTAATCAAGGCAGCCAAACTTCTACCAAAAAAGTTAGCATCGGAGCTGAGGATTTAGCTCAGTGCCATTAAGCACTTGCCTGGCAATTGGGAGGTTGTGAGTTCGATCCCCAGCACCAATAAAAGAAAAAAAAAAAAAAGTTAGCATCAATATATGTATCTCATCAACAGAGAATGAGTTCATGTTTTCTACTATACTCAGTGGAATATCTTTCTTTTTAATTTTACGTACCTAAAAGAAAAATGATACCTTGTTCCTTAACGTATTTTCCTTCAACAATAAAGTTGCTATGTCTTTTCATATGTTAAAGAGACCTTTATATTTTTTCCTGTAAATTGCCAGTTTATATGGTTTTATGAATGAGTTTTTGTGATTTTCTAGGTTCTGAGAGCCCCATATATACTTAGGCAATATTAGTCCTTTGTCATACATTTTGCAAATATTATTTCCCAATTTTGACATGAAAGAATTTAATCTTTTGTAGTCAATTTCTGCTTTTATGGCTTCAAGATAATGTATCAAACTAAGAAAGGATACTATCATTCTCAGACTTTAAAAAATATTCTAATATTTTCTCTTTCTCCAAGAGAAATTCAAGATGTATACATCGATATATATTTATCTTTTTAAAATGTTTTGTATCACATTGGTTTCATTTTTTAAATTATAGCTTAATTTAGCTGTAGTATATTATCATGTAATAAATAAGGTAGAATTTCAAACCAAATAGCTTGTTTTTTCTTTAAATAGTTTTTTTAGATGTCAAATACCATTCAAAAATAGCCTTAGCTTTTCCACAGATTTTTTTTTTTTTCAAGACAGTCTCACTATGCAGTCTAGGCTGACCTTTAACTCATAGCAATCCTCCTACCTCAGCCTCCTCCAAGTGCTGGGACTACATGTTTGTGCCACCACATCTGGTTCCACTGATTTTAAATGACACAATCATAATGCAGTATTTAATTTTCTATCCCATGTATTTGTTTACCCTTATTCCTTCAAACATCTTAATTTCTGTAGCCTCATTATATATACTCAGTATCCACAGTTTCATTTAGGTCTCTCAATAGTTTCAGCTTTTATTTAAGTCTTACAAATTTCTTAAGTTTATTCTTAACAAATGCATACACAGAGATACACACACAGCATAATACCATTAAACTGTAAAACTGGAACAGAAATCCTAAACATTCTAATTAAAACAAGGAAGATGCCCTGGATATTTGTCATGGTTTGTAAATGATCTTAAAGTACAATCAAGCCACTGAAATACAGCACAGTACATAAACCCTTAGTATTCTCAAATCTGAACTCAAGGACTGACCAATTCAAGAGAAACCTGAAAGTTCACATCATGAATTAATTTAAACGGAACAAAATTCTGATACACAACAGACTGCTGACTGAGAATCAGTTTGCAGAGCTGAACATTCTGCTTTTATATCTCACTGCAGCTTTAATTTTATTAAATCCTCCTAATAACCCAAAATGGTAAAACAACTGTTCTGAAAACGTAAGATGGCCCTGAAAACAGTAACTACCATCAGTGATGGCAGAGAAAAATCAAAGGATTTTACAATGTGATGACTGAATCCAGAAAGCAGAGACTGATAACTGAAGAATATCATTTTAATACAGTGGTAGCTCCTATCTTTCTCTCTCTTAGAGGGAGGGAGGGGGAGAGGGAGAGGGAGTGAGGGAGGGAGAGAGGGAGAGGGAAACTTAGAGAAAAATCTGGAATGCCAACTTAAGGAGTACCTCAAGCCTAAGAAAATTCTGCCACAGCCAAGATAATTTTAAAAAAACATGAAAAGTTTACAGTAGCTTAAAATATGAGGACATGTACAGTAAAAAACACTCTGAAGTAGAGGCTTTGATATGGTTTGAATGTATCCCTCAATGCATTAGAAACTTCATCCCTGATGCAATGGTGCCATGATGTGGAACCCAATCTGAAGGGATTAGGTCCTGAGGGCTATTTATGAATGGAGTAACATCATTATCACGCAGTGGATTCTCTACAAAGTAGATTTGCTATCAATGAGTTCCCCCAACTCTCCCTTTCCTGCTCTCATACTCTCTTTCTTTGACTTTTCATCCCAAGATGAAGAATGAAGCCCCTCACTAGATGCTGGTGCTATGACCTTGGACTTCCACCTTCAGAACCACGAACCAAGTAGGCCTTCCACTGCTTATGAATTCTCCAGCCTATAATAGGCCTCAATAAGTGTTTCACAGAAACAAAGTTTTATTAAAGGTACCAGTTGCAGCTAATTAAGAGCATTTTCAAACAAAAGATTTTAAGACTTTGCACATAACTGAAAAGTTAACAGGAAACATGCTCTCAGCTGACCAATTTCCCACAGCTATAGTTACTCCCAGCTCAAGAAACTTATTACCAAAAAGAACCTATTTCTTTCCCTAGAAGCTGCTCCATTATACTTAAACACAGCAAAGATGAAAAGGGTTGTAAGACCAGAAGAAATGTTCCAGACACATAGGTATGTCTTAGGCAGCACATTTGGGTACACTGGCCTCTGTGATGGCTAAGTGCTGTAGGTATCACCAGTAGGCTGGCTTTGTGCTCCCATTCTAAATCCCAGAGTGAAAATCAGCAGAATTTAGTTATCCATAAATTTCTAGTGCCAAAGGCAAAGTGCAACTCTTTTTATCAGCCTCATAGCTAATTTTTATTACACTAATAATTGCAAAAATCTAAGGAACACAATTCACCAGTGTCAAGACAATGTTCCTTATCCTCAAAATCAATACATTTTTCAATATACTGTGTAATACACCCTTTCTAATTAAAGGTACACAAAATAAATTTTTGGTTAAGATTTAATATAATTTTATATACAAACTATGTCTAGCAACCTTTATTTTCAAATTATTACAAAGAAATACATGAAAGTTACAAAAGAGCCCAGTAAGAATCACAATTTGTGGAAAATGCACCAGTATCTGCTTCACCTGCTACCCAAGGAAAAGAATGGTAATGACCTGTCTTCTAGACTTTCATGACAAAATATTCAGATTTGAGAAAGAAAAGTGAAAAGAGTTGGAAAAGAGAAAAAACTGACAGTAAATATAGTACAATTATAATGCAAAGCAAAATTTGCTCTAAACAAACTTTATTCACAAGTGGTTAAAAAGGCAATTAAAAGCATTTAAGCAAGAAAATAAATTTTACTCAAACTCCTGGGTCATTTATTATTTTAACATTCACTGACATTTGCCAGATAGCTCATGAACTTTTGTCTCCATAAGGAATGCTTAAAGAAGGAAGTATAACTTTGTAATAAACTATTTTGCTTAATGGAAGGAAAAAAAAAAAACATTTACTGACATGCCTAGCTTGGAAAACAGAACACATTCAAACCCAAGGCCAGGTTATCTTCTTAACAAAGAACAGCAACACAGTCAGAGAACATATACTCAGCACTACCAGATAGTTTACATCTGGTATCTGTTCATATTTACAAATTGGTGTCCATGAAATGTCAATTACTAAACCTTTTAAATATCACCCTTAGAAACTAACGTATTCTACAAAAACATTTTTGGAATAATTCATGGTTCAGTTCAACAAACATGTAGAGAATATAATCATGTGCCAAGCCCTTTATTAGGTACTAGGAAGATAAGTGTAGAAGGCAATACATTTCCATGCCCTTGAGGAACTAACAAATTAAACATAATTTCCAATATAAAATATAATAAGACAAGCAGGGTTTCTCTCTCTCTCTCTCTCTGTGTGTGTGTGTGTGTGTGTGTGTGTGTGTGTGTGTGTGTGTGTGTGTGTGTGAGAGAGAGAGAGAGACAGGGTCTCACTATGCAATTCAGGCGGACCTTGAGCTAACTTTATAGCCCACGCTGGTCTCAAACTTGCAACGATACTCTTACCTCAGCCTCCCGAGTGCTGGGATTACAAAAGTGTGCCACCACACCAGCTGACAAGGAGGTTTTACAGCATTACATATGAGTATAAAAAAAAACAGAACCTAGAGCAGTGGGAAAGACCATCAGAAGGACAGACTATTATTAGGAAGTAGTAAATTACATAAAGCAAGAAGAAAACGGGCCACAGTCCAGGAAAAAAGGACAGCAGGGGAAGGTGTCAGTAAACTATTTGAGATATAAATGAAAATATGTTTAAGAGGATAAAAAAGAAAAACTCCCGCAGCCCCATGGTATTGCTCACAGACTGTACAAATACAGAAGCCTCTCAGGCAGTTTCTGCGCAAGCAAATAGAGATAGCTGGCTAGTGCCAACATAAAATCCACAAGTGTCCATAAGAAATTTGGAGTTTACTGATATATTAATTTAAGATACTTTGCAAATATTCAAGCAGATAAATCTAAAAAACAGCTGCCCATACCAATTTACAACTCTAGGAGAAGTTACAAATGGGGTCAAAGTTGACAATGAAACTCAGGACTGTGAACAAGTTCAGCTCAAGTGTCTAGACCATGCAGTGATTTAAGCATGAAAACCCTAGGTGTTTTAACATGTAAGAGGTAAAGAGGTGGCTTAACTTTTTTTCTTTGCTCTTGAGTATGCATCTAAAAAGAAGTGCCTCAATCATACCTACAAAAAGGAATACTGTCATTCTTTACAGGCCTATTGTAAAACCATCAACAGCAATTAAAAACACATTACTTTTTCTCCCTTTTGAAACATTTAAAAATGCTTAAGATGATTTGCCTTAAAAGTTCATACTGATTAAAATGAAATTATAAATTCCTTGAGTGACAACTTTTTAATTACCAGTTTTATATTAAAAATAACATATTCGCACATTGTTTTAGCTATTCTGTACATGGAACAGAACCTAGTCATAGAAGATACCCAATATTGTTTGTGGTTAATAAAATATAGACTTGCCAGCTGCAGCGATACACATCTATAATTCCAGCATTCAAGAGGCTGAGGCAGGACTGCCATGAGTTCCAACCAGCCTGAGCTACAGAAAAAGTTCAAGGCCAGCCTGAACTGTACAGTGAGACCATCTCAAAAACAAAACAAAAGTAAGTAAATCTAAAAATATAGAAGTCTTTAAACAAATTCTTAAAAATTACTCTAGAAATCTTTTTTAAAAACATAGATTTAAAATACACATTCAATATATAAAGAAATTACACTTAAGACAAACTCAAATTAAAATATGCAAATAAAATTAATTCAACTGATAAAATATTATAAATTCACCAAGCTAAAATAGCAACACTGTAAATTCCAAAAATAGATTTTCCTTGTAATTTTTGTTATGAAAAAAGACACATTTACAAAATAAGAAACAACACTAAGTAGTTTCAGTACCTCACTTGTCAACCGTATTAGAAGAGCTGCAGCCTCTGAATATTTGCCTTGACTTTTTAAAATTTCAGCACTAAGCAATACACATCTTTCAGCCAACACCATATTCCTAAAGGAAGACAGACAAGAAAGCATAATCAGAACCATGATGCTACCTGGCAGATCACAGTTACCATGTGTTTAGCAAGACCCAATTACAGATTTTGAGTAAAAAAGTCTCACTTCTCATTTTCAACCTACCAAAAAAGTTTCTAAAATTCTTCAGAGAATTCTTATAACCTATCAAAATTTTCTATCATCATGTAATTTTACAGTAAGAACAAACTGCAAAGTCACATTTCCTATATGCATAAAAAAACTAGAACTCAACTGATACCTCTGAATTAGCAGCTGGTAAATAAAAGTTACTTTAAATGAAAGGAATATAAGAATTTCACTCGCATTTCTTTCTTTCTCATAACTCTGGTTATCTGCATTTCATTCTATCAGCTACTGGGAAATATTTAGGCATTTTCCTTCTGGTAACACCACTGAGATGTTCTGACCAAGACAGCAAAGGACCAGTGTTGCCTTACAATTTTTTTGTAAAGACACACAGTTGGTTTTTCTTTGTGAATACACAAGTAATCTAGAATTACATACTCACTTTTAAAATAATGAAAACCTTCTTAGTGTGAAACAATATGGAGTCCTATGACAGACAACAACCAAAGTATTTTTTCCCCTAATTCTGTATTGAGTATCAATTGATAACAACCAAAGTTACTAAATGATCTCACTGCAAGTTAATCTTGACTGTCAACTTCACCAAATGGAGTGTAACTCACTTGGTCAAAATGGGAAATGCCGAACACTGTATAAATTTTTTTTTTCCCCTTCGAAAGGTAAAAATTTTATTTCTGAGAAATTTTTTACCACACATTTTCAAAGAGAGTCATGAAAGAAAGCAAAAATGTTGTCCTCCCCTCATCCTAAAAATAAATAAGGGCAAACTTTTTTTTTTTTTTTTAAATCATGAACTTAGAAGCTTAGCACCAGCATCCAAAATGAACAAAGAAGGAAAAAAACCTTTTTGGGGGGGAGCAGTACTGGGAATTGAACTCAGGACCTCATACTTGCCAGGCAGGTGCTGCACCATTGAGTTAAATCCCCAGTTCAGTTGTTTTTTTTTTAAAACTATGAATGTTGTTACACTTTAAACATGCAGATATTTCTATAAGGAGTCAAAACAGTCTCAAAAAAAAAAAAGAATCAAGCTATATCATGTACAGGTCAAATTCCTTACAATGACTGTGAGCATTATGCATACCTAAAATGTACCAGTAAACTTAATTTTAAAAAAACCCTAAATCTCTATCTTCTCCTGCATCAGTTCTATAGCTGCAAAGTGAAGGGCCCTATTGTCCCAGCTTCTGGGGAGACTCATTCTGAGAAATCAGTCTTAAGGCAATTTTTACTTGCACAGAAATCACACAGTGCATTTACACAGCTCAAGGAGAGGGGAGAGACACACAGACAAGAGACAGAGAGAGACAGTGCAAGGAAGGAAGCCAAAGGGTCTCAGAAGGAGCTCCATGGTAGAGCGCCCAGTTAGCATATGCAAGGTCTTCGGTTCAGTTCCCAACACCATAAAAAAGGGAGAAAATCAGATTAATTTTTCTAAAAAACAACTTTGGTGTGCGGGTCCTACTCAAATTTTAGAAATTTCCCACTTCCTGCTAAATAACTCTTAATTACAGCCTAATAATAATAATAATAAACAACAGTCAAGGTTCTTCACACTGATTTATCTCAATTGCCTTTGCCAAATTTATCACCTAATACTTTCCATGGACACAAACCCTCTGAACTAGGCAAAATTCTACTTCCTTTCACCAGTAATGCTGCATCCAAAATATTCCTATAAATCACAATTCCAGAATGTTTTCATAGCTATCAAATCTCAACCACCTTTCTTTGAAGATGTTCTCATGAAAAATCATATGACATCTCTGACCATCCCAACACTTGGGAGGCTGAGGCAGGAAGACCAATGCAAGTTCGAGACCAGCCTAGACTACAAAGTAAGCTCAAAGTCAGCCTGATCTGCAGAGTGAAACCCTGTCTCAAAAAGATGAATGAATGAATGAAAGAAAGAAAGAAAGAAAGAAAGAAAGAAAGAAAATAAGTAAATAAATAAATAAATAAATCTGACCACTTCTGGTCCTATTCAGTCTCCTTACAGGGCTTTTTTGGGGGCTGGGGTGAAGGGGAACCAGGAATTGAACTCAGGACCACACACTTGCTAGGCAGGCTTTGGGCCACCGAGCTACATCCCCAGCCCTCCTTCCAGGTTTTAAGTTCTAACAGAACTCACTGTATACACAAAACACGCCTCCCTTTTCCCTTAATGGCCTACTATTTAACCCTTTACATTTTGCCTAATTAGCAAAGAAAATTCAAAATGGCTTCAAAGTAGGCAAAGTCAGGAAATATTCCCACAATACATATCAACCTTAATATAAAACAACTTCATCATTACATGTGACATATTTGTAATCCACAAACCCAAAACAAGAAAGATAAAGAGGCTATTAAAAAAAAAAAAAACACTACTTTTTCATATCAGCTTGTCTGACTTCATTGACTTAAGAGCCTAGGGCATGAAAACAAAGAATCACTTATAACTAACAGCAATATAAATGTGAAATTTACCTTTAAAGAGGCAAAGTACAAATATTATAGTCACCTACTTGCAGATATCCCTGTATGTCTGAATTGCTGTATCCATGTAATGAGCAGGGTACGGCCTAGGTGCTCCTGGTTGAAGAAAAGCTGAAACTGCTGCCATTTCCTAACAGAAAAGATTATAATTTATACTACTTCAAAAACAGAAATATTCTTTAGCAATGAAAAAGCTGAAATCACATTAGTTGGAGTATTTTACTGTACACATGCATATAAATTTCATAGCTTAATACAGACTCAAAAAACGTATTTGCTTTTTATCTTAAATTCATTACTGAAATTTCATTCTTTGATTCAGTATTTAAATGAGATATCTGGGCTGGGAATATAGCTGAGTGGTACAGCACCTGCCCAGCAAGCACAAGGTCCTGAGTTTGATTCCTGGTACCAAAAAAAAAAGAAAAGAAAGATTTCTAAACAGACCTAATAAACACTTTGGTTTATGGCATACAGGAATTACCAAGTAAGCCTAAGTTAAGTTTTGTGCTATACTTCTTCCTTGCTCTTCCCTAAATTGTCCAGAGTAGAGAACAAATCAATGATTGATTACATAGTCATGCATCACTTAATGAGGACACATTCTGAGAAACTTATCTCAAGGCAATTTTGTTGTGCAAACATCACAAAGTGCACTAACACAAACCAAGAGGATTACAACATCATTGGGTGATAAAACCTTTAAGCACGATGAGATCATTGTTATCCAAAACATCATTATGCACTGCGTGACAACACATTTTTTCCGATTTTATCCATTATCCTATACTACATTTAAGTAAAGATAGCTGCTACATATGAGAGAAAATAGCACTGGAAAATAAGGTATACTTACTATAAAATGATATGGCCTACCTAAAAATAATTGTAGCTTATAAAACCTACCCTAAAGATAACAAACCTCTGAGGAAAACAGGGTTTGGACACTCCTCTTGAAGCCTTTTCATATATGTTACAAAACACAAAGACAGGAAATGATAGCTCGGAAGATGACCTACACTGTCTAAACAAGCAGCATAGCATGGCTAGACGTTACTTCAAGGAACATAACAAATACCAACATGGAAATCTGATGGGCATGGAGGTGAGGCAAAGGAACTCTTATCCAGGGGAGCTTCTGCATGGGTGAGCAAGGAAGGATGTGTATCTGGAGAGGGAATCCGTGTGCACCCAAGGACAGGCATTCAATTTCTACTTTCTTAAAATGCAGCCCAAGGCTAAGGCTATAGCTCAGTTGAACAAGACATGCCTACCACACTGCAAAGCAGTAAGACTGATTCCCAGAGCACTTAAAAGGATCAATCAAATAACAATGAACACCAACCAAGGCACCAGCTGCATAAAGCATTGCTTGATCATTAAGAAAATCCTTCTTTGCTGTATGATAGCAACTGTATGCCAAATCATAGTGCTGCACTAAAAAGCATAAGTCAGCCATTTTCCTGATCTGAAGCTCTGGTGCTTCCGGTGGATATCTGTAAATATACAATAAGAAAATAATTTATAACTTATGACCCATTTATAATTTATGACACTATTAAATATAAACTGTGTTAGCATCCACATCATGAGGAAAACTGATCCTGTTTTATAAGATTCTACCCCCAAGCAGTGTCACTTTTTAAAACTGTTTGACAACAGAGGGCAGGTGTGGTGGTACACCCCTGTAACTCCAGCACTCAGGAGGCTGAGGCAAGAGGATCACCTGAGTTGGAGGCCAGCCTGGGCTACAAACTGAGTTCAATGCCAGCTTGAACTAAATAGTGGCTCTGTCTCAAAAAAAAAAACAGGACAGAAGCCACACCCCTATTTCCCCTTGCAGCCACCAGCAGGGGTGGGGTGGGTATGGGTATGGAGAACTAGGATAGAAGCCATGCCATACCAACACCATCCCCTAAGGAACTGGCTGATTCAGAGGAACACAGACTGAGATGACAGCAACTGAATTAGAGGAACAACCTAAAGCTTTTTGTGTCCATTTAACTTTGCAAGCCTAAAGCTGGTAGTCTGAGCAACTATTCAGAGGATAACAATATGCAATATAGTAACTATGGTAGATTTCCTACTGTCTTATTTTTGAAATAAAATATTGGGCTCTCATAGTTTTGTTTCATTTTATTATTATGTTGTATTCCATTAAAATAAAAAATAATAAATAGAAAACAATGATAGTTGTTTATGCACTTTATTTAACTTATAACTGTGGGAACATCTCAACAACAGGAAAGCATTTTCTCCATGGTCAAATTTGAAGCAAAAACCAATATGACTCATATATATTTACAATCAGCAAAAAAATTAAAATCCAAAATGATTAATTTTATTTTCCCTTAAAGCAGGGTTTTGTGTTAAAATTTTTCTAAATATATCACATCTTAAAAGTCATAGCCATATGTAACCTAACTCTATCTTCTTACAAATAGAGAAATAGACTCAAAATAAAGTGCCTTTTCATGATATTGCTTTTTTTATTTTTTGAGACAGGGTCTCATGTTGTTGTTCAGGCTGACCTTGAACTTACTATGTAGCCCAGGCTGATCTGGAACTCATGGCAATTCTCCTGCCTGAGCCTCCCAGGTGCTAGGATTACAGGTGTGTGTTACCATGCCTGGCTCCCTGATAGCCACCAAGGTTATTTTTTGAGGTCCAATTACAGTTGTTTTTGAGAGTAAAAAATTTACTTATAATCACTGTTCTTATCTACTTGAGTTTTGACCAATATGACACAAAAAACTAAAGAATTATTTTTCTGCTGGACATCACATAGTCAGATACTACACAGACTTAAACACAGGAAAATAGTATTTTACTATTCAAGGGAAATACAAAAATAGTATTTTACTCACAGCAGTCCAGATGTGTTTTTTAATTCATTAATGCTCTTTTCTGGAACTTTACTGCCACTAAACCACTTTTTAGTTGCAGAAAATAGCGATCGACTCAAACCTTTTCTTGATATTAGCTAAGAAAAAAGATTAAATATATTGACAACTGTGAAGGAATTAACAATCTTACATACAAAAGAAAAATTCAAGTAACTAAAAAGCTTTAATAGTGAAGTTCACTTTAAAAACTAATATGCTGATAAAATCTTAGTAGAAATGAATAAATATTTCCCAAAATTAAACAATTTCATCACTGAAGAATAATTTCAGTTGGGCATGGTGGTGCATGCCTACCATCCCAGCACTCAAAAGGCTGAGGCAGGAGGACTGTCATGAGTTCAAGGCCAGCCTGGACTACACAGCAAGACCCTGTGCCTCAAAAACCTCAAAAAAAAAAAAAAGAAAGAAAGAAAGAAAGAAAGAAAGAAAGAAAGAAAGAAAGAAAGAAAGAAAGAAAGAGAAAAGTAATTTCTGTAAGTTCTAAAAGAGGTCTACCATTAAAAACTGGGGTAGGCACAGTGCCTGTCTGGCAAGCACAAGGTCCTGAGTTCAATTTCCAGTACAAAAAAAAAAAATTATTATTATTACTAAAAACAAAAACTTCAAATATATTCAGTAACTTGTACTACTATGTTCTTAAATTTACTTTAAACCTGAAAAATAATAAAAGTCAAGTCTTACCTGATCATTTAATTGCCGAATCGTTTTCTCTATATGTGGCAAAAGGCCACGAAATGTAAACTCTTGTATAAATTGTCGAATTCTATCATGATCAGTAAGTGTTAAACATGCACCATGAATTATTCCACTATTTGCTTTCTTTGTTTCATGTAATGATGAAGCAGATTTTACATGATCTGGGCCATCAATGTTGTTAGAAGATTCACTGGGTTGGTCCAATTGAAGTGGGTGAGTTCTAAAGTTATTTGGTAAGCCATCTACTGAAAAACAGATCTTTCTTTCACTTTCAGAATGCAAAATAAAACTGAAACTACTACCACACCATAATACAAAGAAACAAAAATGTTGGAACTCTATCTCAAAAGTCTAAAACAAAGTAACATTAACATTTTCCCCTCTAAAGTGCTTCAGTTAATATTTGTTACATGTAATAGAAATTTTAGAATTCAGGTATATCAGGAAATAAAGAAAAATATGGTTTTAAAATAATATAAAAGTTACTTTTAAACAGTAAAATTAAGCCATAAAGAATTACAACAAAATGGTTTACAAGTATCATTTCTAAAACTAATTTATAGAAATTTAACTCCAAAAACTTTGAAGATGGAAAATAATGCTTTGCATGGTATCTTCCCTTGCATTCTGTAAATATTTTTAAAAGAATCTGATACATTTACTCTTCCAAAATTTTAAATACCAACATGAATCAAACTCAAAGGACTCAGTTAGATCTTACATTAACCTGCTCTCATTATCCCCTCCCGTCTTCAATCCTTCTTTCCCTCCCCATGAATGGGAGTAAAGGAGGGGGAAAGGGGAAGGGAAAAGGAAAAATATCTAAACAAAGGGTTGAACAATATATACTTTTAATTAAGAGAACTTAAGAAAGTATATCAAGACCTTTAACTTCGTTATCTAATCCATCCAATGAAAGCAAGTTACTATCATAATTCTTATTTGAAGTTATAGTACAAGGGCCATCTTCGTATGATTCCTATCAAAATAAAATAAGAAAGCATTAGCAATTATATTTAATCACCAAATCTATCAGCAACTATGGCTGCTCTACTAATTACTGGCTTCGTTTATTTTCTACACTAATGCTCTCCCCTTCTAGTTCTCTAAATTCCAAACTTCTTCCATGTATCTTACTGTATCCAAACTATACCTTCTATATTCTTGAATTCTTTTTCACAATCATCTACACTAATTTTTCTAAACTCAAATGATCTTAGTTTACCTGTACATACATATAAGAATACAAGTATATACAAAGTATATACACAGTCATAAAGATGTATATATACATACACACACACGCACAAGCACACACATACACACACACACACCTAGGAAGCTTAAAGAATAATAGCAAGGTGGATGGGCTATCAGAGTCAGGCAGGTATGGGGAAAGAAAGAGTGTAAAATCTCACAAGTCCAGGACACAATGCCCGAAGGTTGGGGTGAATATAGGGAAGTATTCTTTTAAAATATCTAATACAGCCAGGTATGGTGGCACATGCCTATAATCTCAGCACTTGGAGGCTGAGGCAGGAAGATCACTGCAAATCTGAGATCAGCCTGGGTTACAAAGTAAGCTCAAGGCCATCCTAAACTGCATAGTGAAACCGTCTCAAACACACTCAAACACACACACACACACATTGTGTCTGTCTCTCTCTCTCCAATGCAATGCTTATTTATACAAAAGCACTGGTTTCTCAGTCAACAAAGAAAAGTTAAACTAGACTACTCCACAAGATCTTTAAATATGAGCTACTATTGTGAGTATCACATTTTAAAGAAACTGTATGGACACAGTAAGCAGAAAGGAGAGAAGGGAGAAGAGAGGAAATCATCTGAAACCATTTGTGAGAAAGACTGGAAGAAATTAGTATATTTAGCTTGGAAAAATAAAAAGGAGTTAGTCATCCATATTTGACAGCTGTCTTAATGGAGACTTAATATGGTCCCCACAAAGGACCAACGTGTACAAGAAAAAACAAGATTGATTCTCAAAATGATCAGTAATTAATTAAAAAGTGTCAAGTGTTATGATTGATACATTGTGTCAATTTGAGGAGTTTGGAAGTTTAAGAGACTCAGCAGGGGCCAGAGTCCTTAGTTTGTAAACATCCTCAGCCTATACAACAGGAAGGCAAGATTCTGTGAGTGCGGGGTGGTCTGTGTAGAATATAAGGGAGGCGGCCTATGTAGATAAGGGAGGAAAAGAGGCTTGTTCTCCCTGCTTTTTGCTCCTGTTGCTTTGCTGTGGCCACATCCTTGAAGTGTTACCTCTATGCCATGCAAGGGGCTTGGAGTCAGCTGATTATGGACTAAAACAAACTGTGAGCTAAATAAACCTTTCCTTCCTTCATTTTAGGTGTCAGATATTTTGTTTCAGCAACCAAAGAAAAGTAACTAAGACACCCAACTACTTAGGAGGGTGAAGCAGGAGGGTCTTCCAGTTTGAGCCCAGCCTGGGTAACTTAGACTCTGTCTCAAAACAAAATGTTTAAAAAGAGAGTTGGAGTTGAAGTTCAGTGATAGAACACTTGCCTAACATGCATGAGGCCCTGGGTTCAATTCTCAGGTTCAATACTGCCCCCAAAAAAGGCTCATTCATTTAACGAGAGAGCAAAGACCATCAGTAGATAAGTTAGTTTTTCATACACTTAAAGGAAATTACTAAATCAGGGATTGGGTCTGATAACCTTCAAATTATTCTCCAATCCTGGGTTTTTCAATTATAAATTACAGAATCTCTGATACTTTTGTCTACTATTAGAAGTTTTAACACTACACAAGCTGATTTATATTCCCTTTTACAATCTTAGATAGCTAAACTCTGAACTTTTCAACATTGCTTCTCTTCTGAGTAGTACTCTGAAATACCACTATAAAAAAAAAAAAGTTTCTTCATATCCAAACGGTTCTTTCTTGACTAAAGATTTTTCCCTAACATAATCTTAAAGAAAGTTAGCAATCATTTCACCATTCAAATGAGTAAAATGTTAGGATAGCACTGTCTAGATTATAAATGTCATATGAATAAATTTTTAAACATTATTTACATTAGATCGATAAAAACTTTTCTATAATTACTATTTTTTTAAATATCACATAAAGAGTATATATAGTAGTTTAGTTGTATATTTTCATTTACTTAAATTGTTTTTCTAAATAAAAAGTCAACTATTGATTATCAAGCTAAGCAAAGGAACTTGACATTTTGACTACCAAGCGGCATACAATTATGAAATGTAAAACCTTACACCTACCCAAAACAATGATTAACATTAGTTTAGACCCCTAGAATAAGAGAGGGATAAGGAAGAAATAACACTTCCTAAAAATTAAGAACAAAGGAAAACAAAAGAAGATAGGGGGGAAAAAACCCACACACCTAAAAAGCATGAGCTCCAAAGGTGGCCATAAAAACAGCATGTTGGAGATGTAGGAAGGCAACCCCACAGCATGTGGATAATAAAGAATTGACTGTAAGCATTATAAGGAATTAAATGGACAAGTTAAACATTCTCTGCAAGAGAATCTAATTGTGTAATTTTCATATTGTAAGAAAAAGAGCAACATGACACTATTATATATCTGAAAAGAATTGTATCTGGTTAAGAACAGCTTTTGAAACAAATTTAAAAGCTCACAGCTGATAGATCAAAATTAGCCAGACTATACAAAAAAATTTAACAACTGTACTAGTTAAACTAAGACATAAAAAATTCTACAGTTAATACTACCATGTCATAATACTGGAATACAACTTTTGAGGTTTGCTTCATTGTTGTTTTTTACATATACCTGGTTTTGAACACTATTTTTCTGGAGATACTGACTCCAAGGATCTGGTATCTGTTCATCTGATGCTCGATTTGACGTTCGAGAATTAATTTTAAGTAAATAGCAACCCTGAGTTCCATATTTTTGTTTCATTTCTTCATAAATTGATTCAGCTCTAAAATTTAAAAAATGGAAAAAACCTTGTAGTAACCTGAAAGCAGATCTTAAGACAATAGATCTTAATACTCAAAAAAGGCAAAGAGAAAATAGGTTAAAAAATTAAAATGATAATCACAAAATTTTCTGAATATCACTTTAAGCAGAGTTATCAAAGCATGTTTGTTCATGAAAGATACTTCTGATACACTATTCAAACAGACAATTCTAGTGATCTAACTAGTTTAGGGAAAGTACAGAAAACAAATTTATTTACAGCACAGAACATTTATTTCTGAGCCTTCCATGTGCTAAAGTACATTTCCTAAAGAGCAGCTTCAAATGCATACATCACATCAGTGATGGCTAAACTTTCAGAATCTTCAATGATACAAACAGCACCCTGTACAGAGGTTCACCAGCACTGACATACATCATCAACCCTTTACATCGAATGAGAACTCGTCTTTAGGAAATAAAACTTAGGGAAATTAATAAACAAAAACACTAAAACAGAAAATTACACTACCAAAGGTAAAACAGGACATAGTTCAAAAAAAAAAAAAAAAGGGCATTCATTACGTAAAATCCACCCTGATTTTCTTGCAAACTTTACTGTAACTGAATCTATGAGCTATTTCTCAACTACAGCAAAAAGCATTCTGATTTCTAAACTTTAAGAAGCTAAACATCAGCCTGTAATCCCAACAGCAACCAAGGAGGCTGAGGCATGAGGATCACCAAAAGTTTGAGGCCAGCCTGGACTACAACAAGACCCAGTCTCAACTGAACTCAAAACTCAAAGAAACTCAAAGAAAAAAAAAAAAGAAAGTTAAATGTGCTGGTTGGTACATAATTCAAGTAACAAAGACAGCCTAAGAACCAAACAATACAAATTATAGAAAATGAATTTTTGGTCCATACAGCTAACCCAGGTTTTAAAATTTTTTTTGTTTTTAGTCAATCAGCTATCTGGTACGGCAGAGGCCTGGAAAATCTGAAAACATATTGAGATGTCAACAACTGATACTATACAAATAAAAACACTAGCAAACAACTAAATCATATTACCTCCTAAAAGTAGGTTAGTAAAAGAGCTGCATTTCCTTGTTACTGGTGAAAAAAAAATTACAAAAAATTTATATACAGATATAGACAGAAGTGTATACATACACAAATTCAAGTACAATAAACTAAAGTCCTGCTGCTTACCCAAGATACTACTGAACACAAGAATCACTGATTTAATATTTGAACCACTACTTAAATATCCATATTACAACCATTCGAGATACAAGATATATACTATATTCAACTGACAGAAAGGTTTTTTTTTTTTTTTTGGAACCAGGGATCAAACTCATGACCTCCTGCTTGCTGGGCAGGGGCTTGTGCCTCTGAGCAATATCCCCAGCCTCCCAGAAACAATTTTAATAGCCAAATTATTTGTATCTATTCAGTACACTAAATGACAGGCTACAGATGTTTTAAAACCCTAAAGATAATTCAGAGTAATTCTTTGGTCTTATTAATTTACTAAAAAGATAATGCTTAGCACCTGGAGGTGTAGTTCAGTGATACAGAATGTACTTAGCATGCCCAAGACCCTGGGTTCAATCCCCACACTGAAGAAATGAAGAAACAAGTGATGGTTTGTTTTCAGGACCCAAGCAAGAAAGGATTATAAGATTATATAACCTAAACAATATTGAGATAGCAGAGTAACACTGTGATGCAAAATATTAATTTGATCCACACCTTGAAACAAATGCCAAAATAAACTCCAATGACTTAAGAAATAAAGTTGCTTTTAGTATTTCTTACTTTTCAAGAACTTATTTTTGAAGACAGCTCACTTATGAATCCCAAAAAGATTACTGCAAGTTACTAATAATAAACACTAAAGAGAACATAAGAAATTTGTACTTTTTGAATTGTGATGAATGCTAAGGCTAAAAATATTAGAGACAGTGAAAAAGAACATCAAAGCAAGGCTGGGCAGTGAAAAGTTAAATAGAGAAAACTGGTAAAGAAGAAAAATGAGAAATAATTTTTATAAAAAGAAGAAACAACAACTAAGATCTACAAGAGTGTAATGGCAAGCACTTTTGCACAAAGACTGTGTTATGACTAGTGTCTAGATGTATATTCCCTGTCCCTCCCCCAAGTCTCATGCAGGCTTTCGTGGGGCTTTTTCAGAGGTGGCTGGATCTACAATGTGTGATGCTCAGATCAAAAATGTACAATTACTCAATCAGTTCACTGATTGGTTTGGTATAGTTCTGGGTGTGAATAATGGAAAGACCCTCCCAGAGTGTGAGTGCTACATGCTCTAAGGAGTGTTGCCTAGCTAGAATGTAAGGAACAGAAAGAGGGTTGCTATCCTCTTGCTGCTTGGTGCTTTCAGGCCTTCTACCTACCTCCTCTGTGTTGTCCCTCTGCCATATCAACCTGCCTTGAAGCCAGCTGAATATAGACTGAAACTTCTACAAACTGTAAGCTAAAGAAATCTCTCCTCCTTGAACTTTGAGTGTTGGGTATTTTGCCTCTGCTGCCAGAAAGTAACTAAGACAGAATATATAAGACATACATGCTGAAAAGAAGTTTCGGTTAGCACATGAAATCTAACATTAAATTACTTGGCAACTGAAAATAACTCCAGAATAAAAGATAAAGCTTAGTTCTTTAGTAATAAGTTCATATTATAATAAACTTTTATCTTCTTAGACAAAAAATAAATCCAAAGCTTTAATAAGCCACATCCAAATAAGAAAAAAAAAATTAAAACTAAAAAAAATATCTTACCTCTGTTCATCTCCTGCACTCACATCATGCAGCAGTACATAATATTTAAGTGTATTTGGTATGAACCACTTGGGGTAGGAATAATCATTGTTGTGCTGAATTCGATGCTGTTCTTGTGACAACTTTGAAAACTGTTCCATAGGTTCAGCTTCACTAGATGATGCTACCAACATACCTTGTAAACCATTTTATTAAGGTAATTATCATTTATCAACCAATGAGAAATAACGTATTAAGATATTTTCTGAGCTTTAAAAAAACCTTGATTTCATAGGTTTTTACAAGCACAAAATCTATTTTCTTCATTATCTATAGCCTCTCAATAATTCTGCCTTCATTTAACTATTTCTGAGATTAGTAAGTTTCACTGCACAACATTTAATTTTAAGTGAACTTAAAGGTAAAGGATACATGCTAAATAGTGATTCAGAAATTCATGATCTGATGCCGGCATCAACTGAAGAAAAGTCTCTCTGTAAGACTCAAACCATGGAGTAGTAGCTAAAAGTAACAACATATAAAAGTTGTAATTCCTCAACAGAACCAGTTTACAACAAACAAAATTTCAATTCCATGTTCCTAAAAGATGTGAAAGCTAATTTCTAACAGTAAACAGGCATTTTTATCTGTGCTGTAAGATATATATATATGACAGGCCACCTATTCTGGACTCTGTCTCTCAGGAGGTATTCCTGTTTCCCATTCCAATCTCCCATTCCACTCTTCAATAAATTTTCCTACCTTAAAAAATAAAAATAAAACATTTTAGAAGGGCTTTGGGAAGAGGGGGGCCCTTTAGTTATAGACCAGTGTGAAAGCCCTGGGCTCAATCCCCTCACACCCCATACACAAAAAGATGTATGTGACAGATATTTTTAAACCAATCACACAAATATACATACACAGCATATACATATATATATATATATATATATACACACACACACACATATACACAGCATATACATATACATATACACAGCATATACATATTTACAAAAATAAAACTGAGTTATTCCTAAACCTATTATACAATGTTTCCACAACTCACCAATTAATGCTTTAAATACTACATATGTGAATACAAATACTTTACAACTAAAGTTGTTTCCTTTTCACAAATGGTATCATTGTGGAAAACTGGTTCTCAACCCAAGTTCTAACACCCAAAAAACAAATGGCATTACCTGTTGGAATGTTTGGTTGTCACCACTGGAAGTAAGAGGATGCCTACCAGCCTCTAGGGACATGCAAAACACCTCACAATGCACAATACAGGACAGCACTCCACCAAGAAGTATCTGGCTCAACATGTCAATTTCAGAGGATACTTACCTCAGTCACATACAAATAAGTCTGTTTTCACTTTTTATATAAATGTATGTAATATAATTCTTAGAATGTCAACTCATTGTTTCATTGTAAGCACTTTATTCTTTTTTCATATGAACTTACTTAAACTTGATTTCACTGGGTCTAGAGATCCCTTTCTCAGCTTCGTCCTGGTCCAGAAGTTTCAATTTGCAATCCCATGGAAAAGTTACTGGAATTCTAGTGAGTTAATTCTAATCTACCACTTCCAGTGCAACTCAAGGTAAGAATAAAGACACTAAGACATATATATAGTTATGGGAGCCAAGGGTCCTAAATCCAGCCAAGATGGTAGTTCACAGGAACAAAAGCCATGACCCAGGGCCCAACCCATGTTTTATTAATTCTCCACGAGGAATGGCTTGGGGATGAGTGACAGTGAGAATGGCAGGAAATACATGACTGCTATGAGCTGGGTTAAGTAGGAGGCCTGAGATCATCTCTGCAATAGAGAGAGGGCAAGAAATACAGATAGAGTAATTTACATAGCACAACTGCGGTAGTATCTAATATTTTGGGATCAGTGTTTTAGCTCTGGTGTACAATCTTTTTTGCCCTGGCAAGTTACAGCCTCTTTTTTGAGGCTCGATCCCAGTCAACAGTGAGAGGAGTATGGCTCTTTATCCCCCCTTGGCTCAACCATGTTTTTCTGTGAGTCACTGCCTTGCTTCAAAGATTACACATCAGTTCCCCAGCCAGCCCAATTTACATTGCTTAAAGCTAATTGAAGGGACAAAGAAATAGCCTAGCCAGCTCTGGACATACTGATACATGGAGACAGGGCCAAGTTTGTCTAAAGGGACAACTGTGCTTCTTTCAAGGAGAGTCATCTGGGTGGTTTCCAACAATTAGATATACATGGATTACCTAAATCATAGCTCTACTAAAAAGAAGACTATCATCTGGTCTATAACCCCCGAACTTGGGGGACTGAAGTAGGAGGATCACCAGAGTTCAAGAACAGTCTGAACTACGTAATAAGATTCTGTCTCAAAAAAATAAAAATAAGTAAATAAACAAACACTACATTCCTAGCTATTTATGCTGATTATGCTGAAAATATAGCAAACATATTTATTTTCTGCTTACATCACAATACTTAATTAAGTGCCTGGAAAGGCTGAAGAAAAAAGCCATGCATCTTGACCAAACAGCATTATCTAACCTGGTGCCAAATACACAAAATTTTTAAATTTAAACAAATGCCTTACTAGAATGACCCATAAATCATACCTGATTAGGAGGCTTACTATTTTAACAATTTTGAAGTCACTGCTATAAGAGAAAACTATTGCCAGAAATACTATAAGCTTTATGAAAATGGAACAAATTGGAGTATGAATAATAGAGATTAGCAACTGTTACAATAGGAAACCAATTTTCTCACCAACCCAATAGCATATTCCCCCCAAGTCAAATACTGTCTGGTTGGAAAATTAACATAAATTTTCATTTACAACTAATGGCAAGAAAAAGATAAGTTTTTTGGTTAAAAACATATCTCCACAGATACAGAGAAATGACTCTGTCTCCTGTATTATGACCATTTTTCTATATATCTTTTTACTTCACTGCTTCTGAATTTATCAATGAGAAAGAAAACTGTAGTCATATGAGAAAGCATTAGTACTGTAGCAGAGGTCAGGAGCTCTGAATAAATAGTCTTCCAAAACTGTTATTTATAGTAACAGAATACTAGAAAACTCTCGTCATCAGGAGGAGATGAGAGCCACACATGTATTTTGTTTTCAAAGAGAAATAATAGATAAACCTAATACAATTGGGCTGGAGATGTCACTCAGTGGTAAAGTGCTGTTTAGCATGCATCAAGTCCTGGGTTTCATCTTCAGCATGGCAAAAACAAATCAACAAATAAAAACACAGTACAATTATAAGAGAAAGAAAAAAAAGAGGAAAAAGAACATAGTAGAGACTAGAATTCTCTGTATGTTTTATAATTTTGACTTTTAAACTACAGAAAGCCATAATTAAAAGTTAAAAAGCAAAATACACATATTTCTTAAACTGAAATAACTATGTATGCTGATACAAAAGAAACATGAGTACTCAAGGATACAAACAGAAAAGGAATAACTTAAAACTTCACATAGGTCACTTTTAAGTTATTGTATTTTCCCCACTCATACTTTTCCTGGAGGTACACTGACCGTAAATACACTGTGGATCCTCTGTCCTTTATTTTGTTAAATGCCAATAAATCATGAGGGGAAAAAAAAAAAAAACCCATGGGCATCATTCTACTTTTTTTTTTCCTTTTTTAAAATTTTTCATGGTACCATAAGACCTTAACACTTGGGGATAATTCTTTTTCCTTAAAAATTCTCTTGCACTTATTTTGGGATGAATTCACTACTTTACTCACACTTCTTTTTATTGCTATTTTTTATTTGGAATAGAAAAAGCAATGATGCTAACCTACTAAAGTTTCTCTATGTGGAATGTACTTTATCTTGGTAAGAAAGTGGAGTATGATTTCCCTTATTGAAATAAGATGCATAGCTGGGTGTGGTGGCGCAAGCCTGTAATCCCAGCACTCAGGAGGCTGAGGCCAGAGGATCGTTGCAAGTTTGAGACCAGCCTGGGCTACAAAGTGAATGCATGGCCAGCCTGAACTGTAAAACGAGACCCTGTCTCAAAAAGACCAAATAAATAAATAATAAATAAAATAAAGTAAGATGCACCCCAAATTATTCAAGGATAATGCCAAGATTTAGCAGATAATGTTGTAAATCAAGAGTAGACACGGGGGCTGGGGATATAGTTATAGCTCAGCAGCACAGCACCTACCTAGCAAGTTCATTCTCAGTACCAATAATTAAGTAAATAAGCACAATAGATAACAGATGATAACAAAAGCTGAACATCACCAGGACTTCCTTTATTTTAGAAAAATTAGGTTAATTGGAAAGAATACAAAAAAAGTATTAGCTGAGTGAGGAAAAAATAGACAAGGAGTAAAGCGAGCACAAGCTGCAAAACTGAGACCACCATAAGAAATACCTGTATATAACGAGGATTCTTTCAATTCCATCAATGTGTCTTTCCAATTACTGTACCAAGGAACACTAGCTTTAATTGACCGATCTGATGAAGAAAATATGGCACTGTTAAACTAGGTTTATGAGGTAAATATGTAACATATACTTCTTACACAGAATGGATGTAAAGCATGTTGACTTACATTAATGCTAAAAATCAGCAAAATATTTCTGGATATATAATTGATACATTCCTAAAATTGCCATTTTAATACTATCCAAAAACTTTTATTCTACTATAGTGGAATTTTATTTTTTATAGTGGAATTTTACTGAAAGAATTAAATACTTCCTGATTCGTGTTCCTATTTTTCAAAGCCACAAAAATAAAGCTGTGTAGCTCAGTGCTACAGTGTATGCAATGAGCATGTGCAGGGCTCTAAGCTGAATCCCAAGCATCAAAACTAACAAAGCCAAAAGGAGATACCTGAAAATATCAGGAAAGAAGCTGAAGAAATACTTATCTTCTCATACCTGGTTTACCCTAACCACTTGGGATTCTTTTAAAAATCTGCCTAATAAATTCAACCATAGCAATGCCTGTGTCTACTTGTTTTTATTTATTTATTTATTTATTTATTTATTTATTTATTTAATGGAGAAGCTACACAGCAAAACCAAGGGCACTTCATGAACTCTTCCTCAGTCTTTTTTACTTTAAGACAAGAGTATCACTAAGTTGTCTAGGGTGGCTTCAAACTTGTGATCCTTCTGCCTTAGCTTCTGAGTAGCAGGGGTTACAGGTGTGCAACCCCTATTTTTAAAAGCAAGTAACAATATTCCTTTGTGCAGATATTGGTGGGCCTTGAAAATATACATTGTGACATACATAACAATAATTTCTCACAAATGGTGACTATATTATAAACTACCTACTAAATTTTTTTTCTTTTTTATTAGTACCAGGAATCAAACTTAAGACCTCACACCTGCTAGGCAGGTGCTGTACCTGCTGTATATTCCTGGTCCTAAATCACTTTTAACAGATTGCTAAAAATTATATAAGACCCCTAGTACACACCCAGAAATCAATTTTGAACCTCTTCGGAAGAAACTAAATGGTTTCAAAGAACTGTAAGCAATACAAACTGGCAACCTATCCATAGCCTCCACATCAGGTAAAAAAAATCCCATTAACTGACAGGGCTTTCTTACGCCCTACTAAGGTCTTTAGTGCCTTAATTTAAAACTTAAAAATATCAAGGGCTTTGGTCAGACATTTGAGGAAGATATCCAACAAGAACAAGAGACCAAAACATAGAAACTGAAAAATATTACGAAGGAGAAAAAAGGCCCAGGGTAAAAGAAAAATGCAAGGCTGGGGAGGCAGGACAGCGGCAGAGCACTTCCCTAGCATGCTCAAAGCCCTGACCTCCAACCCCGGTACTAACCAAAAAAAAAAAAAATCTAGAAGAACAACATGAAATAAGAATAGCATGACACAAAATATGAAAATACAGAAAACAAGAAAATCCTTTAAAGAAAAAAATTATGGCTATAAACATTTACAAGTTTTTTCTTTTCCTTTTTTTTTGAGACAAGGCCTAAAATTTCAGTAAGACAGCCAGAAGACAAAATTAAGGTTACTGCTCAGAAATTAAGTCAAAAAGCCACACAAGACAGGGCACACCTATAATCCCAGCACTCATAAGGCAGAGGCAGGAGGATCACCATGAGTTCAAGGCCAGCCTGGGCTATATAGTTAGCTGAATGGCAGCCTCAACTATATAGTGAAATCCTGAATCAGGGCAGGAAAAAAGGAAAAAAGAAATAAATTAAGTCAAAAAGATTGTATGACTCGAGCCAGGAATTTAGTTCAGTGGTGCAACCAACTGCCTAGCAAGCATGAGGTCCTGAGTTCAATTCCTAGTACAAAAAAAAGATAGTACGACTATTAATCATTACTGCCAATTTGAGTGGATTACGATATGCTTAGCAGATTAATAAAGTACACTTCTGGGTGCATCTAAGAGGGCCAAGGAGGGGTGACCTTGGAGTCTATTATCTGGTCCCTGACTCTTTCCTCTCTGGCACTATTTCCCTGCCCTGCTTCCTGTCCACCATGAACTCAGCAGCTTCATTCTACTATGCCCCCCAACCATGACGTTCTTGCCTTATCAGCCCTTGTCAACTGACCATAGACTGACTCCTCTGAAACCATGAGACAAATAAACCTCTCCTTGTTTAAGTGGTAGGCATCAGATAACTTGTCCCAACAGTAGAAAAGCTAACAGTCAGAAATAGACAGTATTAGAAAAAAGGTAACATTAAAGGTTAACTCAAGAAGTTCTACATCTGACTAACAGTTGTTGCAGAAAAAGCAGGAAAAACTACTGGGAAAAAATTAATAGAGAATTCAGGAAAATGTCTTAAAACTAAAGAGCATGCATGACCAAACTGTCATGTCAGAACAGACCAAACATGAAATTTTAAAACAGCAGGGATTAACAGCTTCTAAAAACTGGGGATATGTATCATCCTGGCTTCCAGGTTAAAAGCAATACTAAAATCTAGAAAAAAAAAAGTGGCTTATTCTAAAGGAAATAGATTCTAATTAATAATATCAAGCCACAAATCAACTATATAAAGTAAGAACATTTTCAGACATTTGTTTCTCAAAAAGTTTACCTTCCATATACCTTTCTCAGGAATCTAATAATGTCCCCGTGACCAAATCAAGGAAATGTGCCGAAAAAAGATACAAGTGAATAACTAGGCAGAGAAAGAAGGAAAGGAAATCCCGAGAGAACTTGGACAGTAACCAATCCAAGACGGAGTAGAATAGTATTTCTCAATTTTTATTGCATTATCTTCCTCCAATTACAGTTTTAGACTTTTTTCCTAACCATATTTTTCCCTGACCTTTCTTCTCCCTGTTGCTGGGAGTTGAACCCACAGTTTCGCACATTCTAAACTCATGATTACACCCCCAGCTCCCAGGTTTTTAAATAATACCACAAAAATACATGGATCAGACACTTTGGCGAACCATGAAATAATGTAGTATCTAAAAATTTTACCACCCTAAAGCAATTTTCACCACACTGGTTAATGATATCATCCCCACTGAAAACTCATGGAATAGAAAAAGACTTTTGGAAGATCTTCATATTTGGATCATTTGATAGTATGTCAAACTGAAAACCTTACTAGGGAAGTTTGAGAGACTACAAAATGAAACCACACAGTGTATAAGACGCCGTGGTTTTGTTTTATTTTACTATTGTTTGTCTTTTTGAGACAGGGTCTCATTGTGTAGTTAGGCTGGTTTAGAACTCACTATGTAGCCCAGGATGATCTCAAACCTTAGCAATCCTCCTGCCTCAGGCTCCCAAGTGCCAGGACTACAGATATGTGTCACCATATTTGGTAGGATGTTTTCAAAAGGCAATTGCTAACTTCCTGAAATATATTTTCAAGAAAGCCCACTAACTGGCTCTGCAGTAAAGTGAGCAATATTCAGTTGTGATATTATAAACAATGAATACTGAAATTACAAAAACCACATTTAAAAGATGGATAAACAGGGCTGGGTGTTTAGCTCAGCAGCCTAAGTGCCTGCCTGGCAAACGTGAGGTCTTGAGTTCAATCCCCAGCACCAAAAAAAAAAAAAGTCAATAAAAAAAATTCAAAACTGATCAAACCACTAGGTGTGGTAGCCTATGCCTGTGATGCCAGCCCTTGGAAGGCTGAGCTAGAATTACCACAAATTCAAGGCCAGCCTCAGCTATACAATGAGAATCCCATCTCAAACAAACAAACAAACAAACACAAAACTGATTAAGTCACAGATGGAACATAAAAAATACTGCTAAGAACATGCACAATACCAGAAAAAAACACTAATGGAATTGGTATGGCAGAAGCAAGGAACAAATGCTTTTTCACATTACATGTAAATCTTTCTAGCATTATGTCTATGTGTATACAAAATGCTGATTAAATTTTTAAAGAAAAGAAGAGCAGGCAAAGCAAGGTGGTACACATCTGTAATCCCAGCACTTGGGAGGCTGAGGCAGGAGAATCACTGCAAGTTTGAAGCCAGCCTGGGGTACATGGTGAGTTCAAGGGCAGCCTGAACTATATAGTAACACCTTGTCTCAAAATTTAAAAAAAAGATGACAACAACAAAGAGGAGGAGGAAGAGCAGGAGGAGCAGCAGCAGCAGCAGTTTCAGAAGACAGGAATATATTTGCAGTATAAAAAACGTATGAGAAAATAAGGAAAAAATGGAGACAAAAAAATGGAGACAAAGTTTTTGTAAATAAGGAGGGGAAGAGAAGTTGAAGGAAGAGTAGAGGAATAGGAAAAAAAGAATCAAGTTATATCATGTACAGGCACAAATTCCATACACTGAATGTGATCATTATATACACCTAAATGTATCACTAAACTTAATTTGAAAAAAGAAAAAAATCATTTCATTTTTCAAATATGTTAAGTATTATGGTGTGTATTTAGATGTCCCTCTTAAAATCCTCATGTGGTCATAGCTGCGGCTTTTTCAGAGGTGGCTGGGATTAATTCATAGTGGAATGCTAGGCTCAAGGGCACTAAGATTCAGGGTGTGAGTGCTATCCTCACTAGGCCGCCATCTAGATAAGATGAAAGGGGCAGAAAGATGCTGTTAAGGTTCCTTGTTGCTTTTGCTACCTTGTGAGTGCCATGAACTGTTCTCTGCAATGCCCCTCTACCAAGCCAACCTGCCTTGGAGTCAGTTGATTATGGAATGAAACCTCTACAGTGAGCTAAATAAATCTTCCCTCCCTTCACTTGTGGGTTGGATATTTTGCCTCAGCAACAAGAAAAATCAACAAGACAATAAGTAATCCCTTGATATGTTCCCTTAGTACTTTGGCATACCCTATACACAATATCTCTATTACAAAAGTGTGACTACAATTTATTATAAATTCCAATGTGCTATGATTTTTGATTACTACGTTTGTCTCTCTTGTAGATTATAAGCTTATAAAGCATGTTTTAGGTGGGTGTGGTTGGCACATGCCTGTAATTCCGGCATTCAGGAGGCTAAAGCAGGAGGATCACTGAGTGTTTGAGGCCAGCATGGACTACACAGTGAGTGCAAAGCCAGCCTGAAATACATAACAGACCCTGTCTTAAAAAATTGAAAGAAAGAAAGAAAGTAAATAAGTAAGTCTTATTTATCTCTGTAATCTAATACAAAGCAGACAGCAGGAAATCAATAAACATTTGTTATCTGCATAACAGAAATGTTAAGACCCTGCAAAATAGAATTTTACAGGGGGGGGAGTCCTTAAGAAAGAAATTTAGCCAAACTGTCTTGTTTTCAGAGACAAACAAAGTCTTATAAACACTAAGTGAACTGTTCAAATTATCCAATTAACTAAGCTAAGGTAGTATGAAAACAGTACCATTTGAATTCATACTATATCACTGATGACAGGCAAACAAAGGTTCAAGTTCTACTACTTTCTCAAGGAAATAGCTAAATGTTTATATCATGTTGAAAAAACTGCCAGGCTCTAACTACGATTATGTATCCTAAAATTCAGATCCTATGAATCTGAATAATCATAGTATTTTATTCATAGTATTTTCATAGTATTTACACCCATTAGGCAGTATTGAAGCATTTCAGTGGCCTAAAAAGATTATTTTATAGGACTGCAGAAAGATCCTAATTTGATGATGTACTTTTAACCTTTTCCTTCTAAAAATTTATTTCATGTCTTTTCAGTAAGTTAAGACTTTTTAATACTGTAAATAGTAATTCATCCTATGCATTAATATTTCAGTTATCAGTCTTGTTATGAAAATATTTACCATTCAAATCAGATTAAGAAACACTTGAAATTTATGTATTTATACATACTTCATAAACATTTCTTCCACTTAATACCAAGTCAGAACGTGCAACAAGCTTAGTGTTTTCATTTTATTCAATATTACTGATGCCACAAAAAACGCTACTTGTTGCCTGATTTTTCATTAAATATTTATTATACTTATGTTTTAGGTATTACTTTAGGTACTGCAATAAAATAAAATGTCAAAATTCTTGGCATTGTCTTTCAACACTGTTCTGCATTCTCAGGTTCCAAAACTATGTAAATATATAAATATTTGTTAACTGGTCTCCAAGTCACAAATTACTTTTCCTAATAAAAGAAATTTTCATTTAAAAAAATAATAAAACTTCGCAGTTACATACCACTGATGTTAAGGTCATAATCTCCTGCTGTAATCACATTAGCTACTAATCCTTCAGCGGGCTGACAGCCAGAAACAACATCATTCAACAGCTTCCGAATGGCTCCAGGCTGTGGTGGTTGGGTTATAATGTTGCTCACTGCTATCCTCAAATTTTTTATTATGTGAAGTTGATTATTAGGATCTCGCATATGAACTTTAAAGAAAAGTAAAGAATTAAAATTAGTAACTATTCAGTGCATAATAAACCAAAATTCTATACAAGGTATAAGCCAAACTGAAAGCAAAATGAGGCTCAAGAAGGATGTTCAAATCAGAAACCAGGAAGTCCAAGTGAACACCCCCCCAAGCATATAACTGACTTACAACAGTCCCTTCTGTACCAGAAGGGTTAGACAGACACTAGATTTCTTCTTCTCATGTATTCTGTCATTCCCATCCTACCCTACTCTTGGTCCTTTCTTTTGTCCTGTGTTTAGAAATGCCAGAAATCAACCACCATCCATATTAAATCTCTTAATTTTCACCTCACACTAAGGTTAGTCCAGGCAAAGTAAAGTCTGTGGCATCCACGCTGACCATAGTAAAGGGAAGGAAAGAGGACTTAACCACTGCATAGGACTTCCTTATTCTTTCCCTAGTCTTCTGTGCATTCTCAGCCTCTATTTGACTACCATAAAAATCCTCTCACACGGGCCGCACTCTCACATGGGCTGCAGATAACGGGGAAGGGAGGCTGGGCATGTGTCAGGCAAGGGGATGTGGGAACTCCATGTTCTGCTGAGCTGTGCTGTAAACCTAAAACTGAACTAAAAAATAATCTTCTAAACTGGGCGTGGTGGCTCATGCCTGTAATCCCAGCACTCAGGAGGCTGAGGCAGGAGGATTGTTGTGAGTTTGAGACCAGCCTAGGCTACAAAGTGAACTCAAGGTCAGCCTGAACTGCACAGAGAGGCCCTGTCTCAAAAACAATAATAATAATAATAATAATAATAATAATAATCTTCTAGGAGGAGCATGTGGGAAGGGGAAGGGGACATAAAAATAATTAAGATGTGTTATTTACTCCCCACCATGAATGTAACCATTATGTACTTCAAACAGGTACTAATAAAATTTAAAATTTTAAGGGAAAAAACCTTCCTTTAAAAAAAAAAAAGCAATGCCAAGATCCCTTCTCCTACACCAAATACTTTCTGTCTCTATCTGCTATAGCTCTTCTTTCAGTTTATAAGATTTATGAACAGATTTATGGCTTCCAGTCATAGAGTCTTCAAGTCATAGTCATAGTGACCACAACAACACAGTGCTTGATGTCCACGGTAGAAAATGTAAGCACTTTTTTGGTATAACCAGAAAGATAATTAGATCCTAAACTAACAGTTGAAGTAATCCACTATAACAATCAAAGCTTCTCGAGTCACATCTTAATTTAAATTTCAACCCGACACTTATTAACTGCATTATTCTGCACAACTTTTCTGTACTTCAGTTTCCTCATCTGTTACATGTGATTAGTACCTGCTTCACAAGATTACTGTATTTTACAATTTAGATCAAATAGTAAGTGTAAATAGTACCATGTCTGACAATAAGTGATGGAGGCAATATGAACAGCTAAAGGTATACCATCTATTTCAACTGCATCATGAGTCATCAAAGTGGCCACTAAGCATGGTGCTTAAGAGGCTGAGGCATAAAAATTGACAAGTTTGAGACCAACCTGGCTACATAGTGAGTTCAAGGCCAGTCAGGAATTCATAAGGACCCCTGTCTCAAAAAAAAAAAAAAAGGGGGGGAAAGAAGAAGAGAAATCACTCATTTAAAGGATTTAAAGGCAGTTACATTTTTTTCCTTTCAATGGGAAATGTGCTACACCAAATAAAACCTTTTGCAATTCAAACTTAACTACATTTTAAGTAGTTACGAAAAGACTGTCTTTCCAAATTTCTTGCCAGGTGTAGTGGAACACACCTGAAACCCAGTACTCGGGAGGCTGAGCCTGGAGGCTTGCCATTTCAGTCCCAGCTTGGGCTATGTAGTGAGTTTAAGGTCAGCCTGAACTATAGAGAGAATCTATTAAAAAATAAATTGTGTTCAGTTGATTTCTAAAATTTTTTAATCAACGTATAAGTACACTGGAAATATATACATATATATATATATACACATATACATGTATGTATACATAATATATATACATATATATACATATACGTGTATGTATACATATATGTATGTGTGTATATATATGTATATATATACACACACACAAAAAAAAGTATTTAAGTAAATTTCACTCATAGTAATTGCCTTACAGAAGGATGAAATGAGATCAAGGAAGAGGTAGACAGATTTCAACCTCATCTACAATGTTTGCTTTCTTTTTAAAGGAAAGGAAAGCAAATATGACAGGAGATTAACATTTGTTACACTTCTGGGAGTAGAGATCTCAAAGTTTCCTGTATTCCCTACATTCTTCAGCAATTGTTTTCTATTTAATTTTTTTATTTTAGAGAGAATAAAACAAAAGAGAATAGAATAAAGCAAGTCAGAACAGAACAATGCAAGCAACACAGCACTTCACAACAGGACAACCAGACATCAACAGTAGCTACCATAATGTCTCTTTTCTTCGACATAGTTGAGCCTACCATCACATACAATAATCTTAAACATAACGAAACAGTATAAAACCATTCAAAATAATGAAAGCATTACAGGACTTCAAAACCAAATTAGAAGAAATGAACAATGGCTACTACAATATCTCATTTTCCTCAAAAAATCTGTACCATCACACATAATAAAATCAAATAAAAAACAACAGGAGAAAACCAATCAAAACAGAAGAACAAAAGCATGGTAGGACTTCAGCATAAGATGATAGTAAATCAGCAATGGCTGCCATAATGTCTCATTTTCTTCAAAATAGCTGTTCATACCATCACACACAATAAAATCAAACAAAGCAGAATAAAACCAATCAAATCAATGAATGTAAGACTTCAAAGCAATATAATAAGAAACCATGATTACCATAAAATATCCCATTATACTCAAAATAGCTGCCCTACCATCTGACAGCATAAAATCTAACAAAACAAGACAGAATAAAGCCAAACCTAACAAAATTGTGTAAACAATGCAAGAGTTCAAGATAAGACAATAAGAAATTGACAATAGTTTCTTTTTGGTTTTTTTGGTGCCAGGAGCTAAACCCCCAGCCCCTAGAAACTGACAATACTTTCCACCTTTCCCTCCCAGTTGTTTCCTCCCCTTTGCTCTTACTTAACTATTTGCTTTTTCAATTTAACTATTTTGGATCCCATTAACTCCTTCTGTTTCTTATGCTAGGGTTCACACATGAGTATGAACTGTTTCGGCCATGAACATGATCTCTAGTTGCATCCATTTATCTACAGGAGCCTTGAAATTATTCTACTTTATATCTGGATAGCTTTCCACTGTATGAAAATACCATATTTTTTCTTATCCATTCGGCAGTTTTGTTTTTATCATCTCCTGTCACATGGAAAAATTGTTTTCTCTCCTCTGATTTTCAGCCTGTGAATTTCCTTCCCAGTTAGATGTGTTTCTTGTATACAGTATATCGCTGGATCTTCTTTTTTTTTTCAGTTGTTTCTTTTTTTTTATTGTTTATTTAAAGAGAAACAAAAGCATGTAAAGGGTAGAGATAATACAGAATTCCAAAAAAAAGATAAATAAGAAATCACTAGTTAATAAATTACATATTATCTTCTTAGAAACAGTTGTTCAAATTACAAAATTAAAGCATACAAAGTAGATAGTCAAACAGTGAGAGTGTAAACAGCTACACATGCATGAATCTCTATGTGTATTTCTATCCTTTCTGTATTAGAGGGAAAAACAAAACTTAGCAAGACAAAACAAAACAAATTCCTAGATGGCAGAAAGAACATTGGAACATGGAAGGGAAGAGACACGAAAAGAGAGTTACCTGGTAGGGGAGAAACTGGAGGCTGAACTGGAGCCCCAGAGGTTGGCTGATGCCCAGTCAAGAGAGAAGACAAGATGGCCGATCAGTGAGCAACAAAATACAAAGCCTCCCAGGAGAAACAACTCATTTGCCAGAATAACACACCCTGGAGAGACCCAGACAGAGGGAGATGGATCCTCTGGACACAGGAAGAAATTAAAACGTAAAAAAGCTCGTCAAACACTTCTGGACTACAAGTGAAACAGCTAAAACTTACAGGACACAGTGTTTTCCTGGTGACCCACCAAGTTTGCACCAGATTGAATCCGCGCCGGCAGGCAGAGCTGCCCAAACTTGTCCCGCCATCACTCACAGGAAGCACAGCAGCACCCAACAGAGAGCGGAGAGCGGAGCCAGTGAAGGGACATTCATTGATCTACAGTCAGTGCTGGGAGTGAGACCCCACCACCACAGGAAGGGTGCGACCAAATGGGCGACATGTTGGAATCAGGCAGGAGGAGCCTGAACTGGGAGCAACAGTGACTTCAGTTGGTTCATGGGATTAGGTTGGATTGGGCCGCACCCCTGGCCGGGACCCAATGAGCCATCCCAAATTGATTCCCGGTACCTAGCACGCACTAACCGGGTGAAGGCACCTGAAGTTTGGCTGGCCCAGTGGGGAGGGGCAGGCAAATACAGCCGTTGCTTGTGCCTCAGTGACAAGAGCAGGCAGGAGAGGGCGGAGTTCCCTCACCAGTGTGCTTCAGAGGAACCGTGGCCAACAGGGAAGGGGGCTGGGACCTACACTGTAACCTGTGTGGAGGAAGCCAGGGCCATGACAGGAGAGGCAGGAGGAGACCCCCAGCCCAGAACCCTGAGAGCCCTGATCCAGGAGAGGGAAAAACAAGGGAGACTGAGGACAGCAAACATGCCACATCAGACATAGCTTCAATGGACATTAAGAGATATCTTCGGGACCTTGTAAATGAGCTCAAAACTGAAATATTAAATCAGGTAAAGCAGGATATGAGTAGAGGAATAAAAGAAATGCTCTCAGGAAGCATCTCTCAGGATGCTTAAAACTCCTTAAAAGAAACTAAGGATAGACTATCAAAACTTGAAGACAAGTTTGCAGTGTGTGATCATGAAAGGAAAGAGCTCTTAAAAATAACAAGGAAACAGGCAGTAACAATACAAAGGATAGAAGATGACAAGAGAATCTACAATTTAAGAATAAGAAACGTGATTGAAGAAGCAGGAATACATACAGGCAAATTACAAAGGCTATTCACGGAAATAATTAAGGAAAACTTCCCAAGCATGGGAAAAGAAAATGACATTCAGTTGTGTGAGGCATACAGAATTCCAGCCACCTACAACCAAAACAGAGCTACACCCAGACATATAATAATCAAGATGCCAGAAATTCAATATAAAAACAGAATATTAAAAGCTGTCAGAGAAAAGAAACAGATTACCTATAAAGGTAAGACCATCAGAATCACGGCTGACTTCTTGACACAGACAATCAGATCAAGAAGAGCTTGGAGTGAAGTATTCAAAGCCCTGAAAGAAAATAACCTCTGGCCCAGACTGATGTACCCTGCAAAACTGTCACTAGAAATTAATGGAGAAACAAGATACTTCCATGACAAAGAGGAATTGGGGGAGTTTGTGACCACCAATCCAACCCTACAGAGAATACTGAAGGACATTCTAGAGAGAGGAAAAAAAAAATACCAGGATTTTAGGAACAGTGGCAGAAAGGCCTCAATGAGTGGGGCAGGCAGTAGAAAGAAAGAGAAAACTAGACAAAGGCAGAAAAATAGCACAGCAGAAATGAGGCAGAGAAGGATAACTAGAAACTCTAACACAGATGGCCTTGCTATGCTATATTGTTAATAGTGCACCAGGATTTAAAACCCACATTACTCATACTACTCTGCTTAGATATATTATATTCTGTTCCAGTCATTCTACCTGTACTAGATTTGAGGGCACAGACAGTAATCCTGAAAATAACAGGATATATAGTACAGTAATAATCCTTAATTTCCTATTAACTTAATCTAAAGCTCTGTAAAACCTAAACTGTTTTGCCATGACTGATCGTAATCTAATCTGGTTTGTTAGATCACTGTTTTGTATTGATAGATTTTATTCAAAGCTGTTATGATTGATAGTATCATGTCTGAGAGTATAGGCAACTGCACTTAAGATGACAAGATTCACTAGAATATCCACTCTGGTTTGATTATTACCTGCCTTTGAAGTTTTATACTGTCTACAATGTTTTATTTTTACTAATATTGTTATGTACTGCTATATTCAATTATATTGCTATATTCATTATGCCTGATGATATAGATAATTCTATTGAAGATAATAAGAAACAACACAGCAATCACTGTAGATCACTTTGTACTGTAATTTTATACAACTTTTTGGTTTCATGTTTTTATAGGAATTTTTTTGTTTTGTCTTGCTAAGTTTTGTTTTTCCCTCTAATACAGAAAGTATAGAAATACATGCAGAGATTCATGCATGTGTAGCTGTTCACACTCTCACTGTTTGACTATATACTTTGTATGCTTTAATTTTGTAACTTGAACAACTATTTCTAAGAGGACAATATGTAATTTATTAACTAGTGATTTCTTATTGTTTTCTTTTTTTTTTGGAATTCTGTATTACCTGTACCCTTTACATGCTTTTGTTTCTCTTTAAATAAAAAATAAAAATTGCTATAAAAACATGACATCAAAAAGTCGTATAAAACCACAGTACAGGGGCCGAGGATTTAGCTCAGCGGCATAAGCGCCTGCCTTGCAAGCATGAGGTCATGAGTTCGATCCCCGGTGCCAAAAAAGAAAAGAAAAGATCTTTGAACCATTTTGTGCTCCCTGGTTTAGCTTAGTCGGCTAAGGCCCCACTCCGTAAACGTGAGGTTGAGTTCCATCCCAGAGGCAGCAAAAAAAAAAAAAAAAAAAAAAAAGACTACAAAATACTTACCTTGTCGTTTTCAAAGCAAATGGACAGGAAAAAAAAAAAAAACACTGTACAAGGTGATCTACAATGATTACTGTGTTGTTTCTTATCTTCAATAGAATGTCTATATCATCAGGCATAATTGAGTATAGCAGTAAATAACAGTATTAGTAAAATAAAACATTGTAGACAGTATAAAACTTCAAAGGCAGGTAATAATCAAACCAGAGTGGATATTCTAGTGAATCTTGTCATCTTAAGTGCAGTTGCCTATACTCTCAGACTTGATACTATCAATCATAACAGCTTTGAATAAAATCTATCAATACAAAACAGCGATCCAACAAGCCAGATTCGATCACAATCAGTTATAGTAAAACAGTGTAGGTTTTACAGAGCTTTAGATTAAATTAATAGGAAATTAAGGATGATTACCATACTATATCCTGTTATTTTCGGGATTACTGTCTGTGCCCTCAAATCTTGTACAGGTAGAATGACTGGAACAGAATATAATACATCTAAGCAGAGTAGTGTGAGTAATGTGGGTTTTAAATCCTGGTGCACTGGATCTTGTTTCTTGATCCACTCTCCCTGTGTTTCTTTTTATTGCTGAACTGAGGCCATCTACATTAATGATGAGCATAAATTGGCTCATCTCTGGCCTGTTATCCTCCTGTTGTTGGCCCTTCCACTTTTCCCCTTCTTTCAATTGCCTGTCTTGTTTGGCATTCCTCCTCTGCTGCTGTTCCTAGAACCAGTCATCTTTCTCTCTCTCTACAGTACTCTTTAGCACTCACTGTAGGGTTGGTTTGGTAGTCATGAATTCCTTCAGTTGTTCTTTATCATGGAAGCATCTTATTTTTCCATCAATTTTGAAAGATAGTTTTTGCTGGGTAGATCAATCTGGGTTGGAAGTTGTTTTCTTTCAGAGTTTGAAACACTTCACTCCAAACTCTTCTTGACTTGATGGTTTGTGTTAACAAGTCTTCTGTAACTCTGACTGTTTTTTCTTTATAGGTGATCTGTCTCTTTTCTCTAACAGCTTTTAATATTTTGTTCTTGTGCTGGGTTTCTGGGATCTTAATTATTATATGTCTGGGTGTAGATATATTTTGATTATGGCTAGTTGAAGTCCTATATGCCTCACTTATCTGCATGCCAGATCCATTTCCCATTGTTTGGGAAGTTTTCTTCTATTACTTCCGTGATGTGTTCTAATTTAAATAAACACACACAAGCAGCCCTCTCTCCCTAATTAAAATGCCCAAGTTATCTAATTATGTAAAAGAGAAACAAAAAAACCAACAGTACTGTGTACTGTACTTAGATGAGATCAGGCATGCTCAAGGTGTTCTGGCCATAGACAACTACATAAATACTTAGATGAGGCATTTCTGTACCTTTAGTTTTTTTGTTTTTTGTTTTGTTTTGTTTTGTTTTTGGTACCAGGAATCAAACTCACTACCTTGCACTTTCCAGGCTGCTGTTATGCCACTGAGCTATAACTCTGGTCCACTTTTTTTTTTTGAGACTGGGTCTTGCTATGTAGTGCAAGTGGGCCTCAAACTAGTGGCGATCCTCCTGCCTCAGGCTCCCAAATGCTGGGATTACAGGTGTGCACCAACATATCTGGCCCATAATTTTCAATTAGTGCAAAAATTGAGTGCCAGGGTTGGTGTTACACACCTGCATTCCTAGTAATCAGAAGGCTGAGGACAGTATTCAAAAGGCTGAGGAAGGAGGTTGGCTGCAAGTTTGAGACCAGCCTGGGCAACAAAGTGATTTTGAGGCCAGATTGAACAGACCCTGCCTCAAATATTCAAAAAATAAAACATGAAAATGAGACCCCTATTTCAACAGTTACTAACTAAAATTTCCTTAAAACTGATAAGATGTCTGAATTATATACTGAATTACTGTTTAGAATTATCAAAGAAGTATAATTAAGCAAAAACAGTAAGAGCTGGTCAATTACTACAAACGTGACTACTCTTTGGCAGGCCATGGTGGTGCATGCCAATCCCAGCACTCAGGAGGCTGAGGCAGAAGGATCACAGGAGGATCAATGCAAGTTCGAGACCAGCCTGGTCTACAAAGTAAGTTCAAGGCCAGCCTGAACTGCGTAGTGAGACCCTGTCTCAAAAAGACCAACAACAACCAAAAAAAAGTATGAGGGATAGGGGCTGGAGATGTAGCTCACCCACACATCGCCCTCCTGGCAAGTGCGAGGTACAGGATTTGATTTCCAGTACCCAAAAGAAAAAAAGAAGTATGAGGAATCCGGGGATGTGGCTCAGTAGCAATTGTTTGCCTTGGCCCTGGTTAGATCCCCCAGCACCTCAGGAAATAAGAGAAATATTAGGATCACTAAATGTGTGTAGAACAATGAAAGTGAGTCTCGTAAATCAAGAATATATTTAATTACAACTTTTTTCCTTTGGTTCTTCTGAAATAGTCTCACCATATAATTGAGTGTGGCCTTGAACCTGTTATGCAGCTCATGGTAGCCTCTAATTTGTGATCTTCCTGTCTCAGCCTCCGGAGTGCTGAGACTACAGGTCTGTGCCACCATGCCTTGTTTATAACCACTTTCTACTGTAATATGAACAATACATTATTCTGGTTTTAAAAATATGTCTAAGGAACCTAAAATGGCTCTCCACTAATACATCAAGCCTAAACTATTTTCAAGATCCTACACATGAATATCGCTCAAATTTCTTCTAACAACCCTCTTTAGTATAGCATTAAACCATATGTTTTTTCTACTGAAAACTAAAAATGAGTCTAAAAATATTTGCTTGACAGTGTATTTGGCAATATTATCTCAGCAGTGAAAGTGAATTTTTTATCCTAAATAACAGCATACCTGCAGGCCAGAAAAGGAATCTAGTTCTCCAACCAACCCCACCCAAACATTTCAGGTGGTTTCAATTGTATTCCTCTAAATTACACTGCCTGAAGTGATAGTCTCAGGTCTTGCTATCTAAAGAAAAACTGAAGAATCTCCACAAGTAAGACAAAAAGGGCAGATGTGAGTTTGATGCCCAGTACAAAAAAAAAAAAGCCTGTTCCATATAGCAAAAATCTCAAAATTTATTTACCAGCAAAAAACTAAGCCACAGAAAAAATTAATCCTTTTCACCAAATTTCTGATATGAACCCTGCATATCTTAGTCATCTTAAACATTAAAATGTATAACTCCTTATCTGTATCCTTATAAACTATACAACTCATTAATCTCTCAAAATTTCATAGTCTTGCCCAAGAAACTGACTTTCACTAGAAATGAAATTCAAAAACACCCTTCCTAGATTCAAGCTCTTCCCTTAGCATTCTGCACCCGAGTAGGAAGCTTCCCCACCTGTTCCCTAAATATTCAACAGTATTACACCTTCTGCCCTTACCTCATCCCTCCTTCCTCAAAAGGGAATGACTGCCCTTTTCCTTTCTACCACCTCTCTATCTAGCATTAACATCCACCACATTACAACCCTCTAAATTTTCCGGTCTGGAAAGGGAAATGAGAAATGTACTGATATTGAGCCTGTACTGCACTTCCAATACAGAAAATACCAGCTCCATGTGGTTTACTGGGCACTTGAAATGTGTCTACTCTAAGTCAAGATGTAAAGCGTAAAACAGAGCAAATTTCAAAAGCTCTCTGAAGAGTGCAGACCAGGCAGGTGTGGTGGTGCACTGGTAATCTCAGCCATGGGGAGGCTGAGGATTGATGTGAGTTTGAGGCCAGCCTAAACTACACAGTGAGACCTTATCTCAAAAAAAAAATTTTAAAAAAGAAAAAGAAATTTGGGGGGAGTACTGGGGCTCAAACTCACAACCTCACACTTGCCAGGCAGGTGCTTATACCATACCACTGAGCTAAGGTTCAGCCCTTTTTTTTTTTTTTTGGTCTTTTTGAGACAGAGTCTCGCGCTGCAGTTTGGGCTGGTCTTGACCTCCCTTTGTAGCTCAGGCTTGGTCTCAAACTTGCAATGATCCTCCTCCCCCAGCCTCTCACAATACTGGGAATACAGGTATGCGCCACCACACCCGGCTTGAAAAAGAAAAAAATCTTTAAAAAGATTTAGGATAGTGCCGGGAATTTATTTCAGTGGCTCAAGCACTTGCTCCGTAAGTGTGAGGTCACGAGTCTGATGCCTGGTATAAAAAAAAAAAAAAAGTTTAGGATGTAGCTTGATCCCCAGTTTTTAAAAAGGGGGAGACCTCCTCTCACTTTTCCCTTTTTTTTTCTTTTTGGTACCAGGAATTGAACTCACAACCTCACGCTTGCCAAGCAGGTGTTTATGCCGCTGAAATAAATCCCTCGCTAGCCCTCTTTTACTTCTTTAATATGGCCACTAAAACATTTTCTTCTGCCTTTCATGGTGCTGAAGATTAAGGATAGCAAGGACATCTCACATGCTAGGCAAATGCTCTACACTAAGTCACATCCCCTTCCCCTCAGATTCTGTTTCTATTGGGCAGCACTGTTCCCTACAATAAGTAATTCTAAATACAAGTATTCTCAGATAGTAAGATGATTTGATGATTAAGAACACAATGTCTTGAGTCACATTACCTATTTATAATTAAAATCTTTACCAGATGTAACACTACAGACAAAATAACATTTCTATGCCTCAGTGTCCTCAAATTTAGAATGGTACTAATAACAAAATTCAGTGAGGACTGAAAAAGATAAGCTACATAAAACAGGTATGTATACTATTTGCATTATTTTTAATTAACAAAAAAGGAAAAAACACAAAGTCAAACTTCCTCTTTAAGCGTTTGTGTTAAGAATCTAAGAATATAGGGCATTTTGTTATTCTCGTCCTAGTACAGAATCAGAAGTGAGACTAGTAACTAGTAACAAGTTGAAGAAAATCCAACCATTCCCAAATGTGGTTTTTTTGGACAGCTCCCTCTATCTTTAAATAGAGACTAATTTGTAATTGAGCTATTATAAAGAACACCTGTGGTATGTAAATACATGAATTTACAGTATACAGCTTTTCTTTTTTTTAGGAAGACATCACCTTATCCAAATAAAGGTCACTATCATTAGTTTGACAAAGGTTTATTACAGATACTTTCATTTTATATTTTTGTCATCTTCCATTTGCAAGATATTGATTAAACCATATGTAAAGTATACTTGGAAAAATAAAAATCCAAGTATGGCTTAACCTACTTCTTTTCCTTAATAAAGTATCTAAAACTGGAAAACTGGAGTAACTCCTCAAACAAAAGACATGTCTTCCCAAAATTAAATGCCTATGTGAAAAACCAAATTTTAGGACTTTTTTATCCCTATCAATCTAGACAACTGTAAACATCAATATTAAATTAACCACAATTTGTCTTTCTTTCCTTACCGTTCAAATAAAGGGTTACCTTTCTCAGCTCTCAAAGGTGAAACTCTGAGACTACGCAAAATACTGTATACCTAAGAAAATGTTTAAATGTTCAAAGAAAAAAGTAAAATAGCTAAACAGAAGTTTGGATAGTGACAACTCCCAATGCTGAAGGCTTTTCTAGTCATAGATCCTGTCTCATAATACTCAAAGTCCAGTTTAACACTCGACACGAGATGACAGACCTCTCTTACTCTTAGACAGGTCGCTTTCAAAGGCAACTTCCACAGTAGCTGCCTTGCACCTGCTAATTCTATCCCCATGGCCGGTGACAACCATCTCGGTAACCTCGGAGGCTCACGCTTTTCTTTAATTACTTAACGATCCGGCTTATCTGAGAAGGAAAGCGGAGGGTACTGCGCTCTTTGACAACCCGGCTCATCGCCCCTCCTCCAGCCGCCACCGGGGCAGCGCCGGGCAGCGGCCTTAGACGCCACTCCAACGGCTCCAGGACGTAAACACCGCCTTTCTCTCCCTCCTGTTTGCCCCCAACTTCCTTCTCCCGGCCTCGGCTTCGCGATGGCCCAGAGAAGCAGAGAGGACACCACTTACCCTCGGAAGTGAGCCGTGAAAAGGGCTTTAGCAGCTCCGCAAAGCTCAGGTGATTGAGGCGAGTAAGCCGCTCGGCTTCGTCGCTGCATAGTGCGGCGACACAGGGAACGAAGGAGTCCGGGATGAGCTCCTGCACGGATTGTACACACTGGGCCATCGCCGCGGCGGGGCAGCGGCGGCGCCCGCCCTCCGGCCCACCTTCAGAGAGGATCCTGGGGCTGCAGCAGCTCTCGTCGCCGCCCGCCGGCCTGCCCGGCCGGGCGGGACCCCGCGCTGGAGCCTGGAGCCTACTAACGGGGGACAGGACCCCACCGCTTCAGCTGCCGGGGCACACCGCACTGGCCCCCTCTCCGTCACCACCGCGCCTCAGCGCTCTTCTCGGCGTCCTCGCATTCCACCCTGATCAGTGGGGACGCCGACAGTCGCCACTTAGTCCTCCCGACGGCAAAACCTTGGTCACTGTCCGACCGGAACCGCCATGTTGAGGCCGAACCCTGACCCACCAGCAGTACTACTCCCGGCAGCCCCCGCGCTCGCCCCTCACGTGACTCTTATCAACGACGCCGTAGGGGCGGGGAAGAGCTGAGGAGAGGGAAGTGGAGAGCCGGTTGGGAGATTGGAACCGGAAGTGGCTTAATGGAGGGCCTCCCGCCAGGGGCGGGGCCGCGGACGTAGTGGGCTTGTCCTCGATGTTACGCCGAATTCTCACCCTGCATGGTACTCCGCCGAGTCAGTTCAGGTGCAGTGCGGCGCGGCTGGCTGACGGAGAGCGTACACTGGTGCTGGGGACTGGTGCTGTCACAATGATGGAGCCGCCTGCTCTGCTCCCTTGCTTGTTTGGCGTCCCAAAGCCTCTGCCTGGCTACAGTGAGCAACCTGTGTGGCCGTGAGCGCCTCTTCCTGCCTCTCGCTCTGCCTTTCCCTCGTGGTCCGCAGCTGCCTGGGGCTCCTCTGGCGCAGCCCGGGACTGTGTGTGCTTTGAACACAGCTCTGCTTTTGCACCTGGCCTGCCCTGTAGCTGAAGTCAACCACCAGCACAAAAGCGGCCATTATAGGGGCTGCGACGGGCCCCGGTGCAGCGTCTTCCTCTTTACGTCCCGCTGGTGTGTTTGCTTCGCAGGCGGGGAGGTATGGGAAGCCAGTATTTCTGTGTTCTGTGCAATCCTGACTTGGTTTTCATTTCTAGATTTCATTTGTACGGTTTGTTCCTATAAGTAGAAGCTCATGAACGAGTTTTGTTACAGTGCTGTTCTTTCTTTGAAACACCTCCCTGTTGTATGCAAAAAAAAAAAAAAAAAAAATAGAAGGTAAGGAAAAACAACGCTCTATCTAGGTTCGGTGGTGCCTTGATTAAATGAGGCCTCCCAAAATCTGCAAATCGTCTACTTTATGGTATTCAGGCCTTAACCATGGTGAGAATTAATGACATATGTCCTCAAGGCCATGTGCTGTCACTCTTGGATGTTTCTAATCTCAATCCCTTGCCTTTCATAATCTGAGAATCTCATATAAATCAGTGTGACTCAAATTGAAAGTTACATTTTTTTGTGTGTAACCGGGCTCTTAAATATAGATGTAATGCTTCCCGTAGTAATCTACTAAAAATAAAACGTTAGAAGACAATTTGCTTTTATACTAAAAGTAAAACTAGCTGTATTCAGCTTTTTGAGAAGAATTTCAAGGATAGTTTAGCCTAAATGGGTTTTGGCGGTATATAATTCATCTCTTTAAAATGTACAATTCATTGGGTTTTTTTTTTTTTTAGTGCTTCCAGAAACACCACCGTTGCTAATTTTATGACATAATCACTCTGAAAAGAAGCCTAATATCTATTATCATTCAGTCTCCTTCCTTCAGCCTTTGACAGTTACCAGTCTGTCTCTAGTGTACCTATTCTGAACATTTTCTATAAATGGAGGCATGCTCTATGTCACCTATTGTGGCTGGCTTCTTTCATTTAGCAAAATATTTCATTTTATGTATAATAGGGATCCAATTAGGAGTTTGTTCATGGTAGGCAGATACTATCACTGAACAATATCCTCAGCCCCAGTAAAATTTCAAGGTTCACTCATATTGTAGTGTGACTCAGTACTTCATTCTTTTTTTTTTTTTTTTTTTTTTTTGTAACAAGGATCGAACCCCAGCCAGTACTTCATTCTTTTTTTTTATGGCTGTGCCTAAATTGGTTTCTCCCTTACAGGCTGACTTTGCAATCTAATACCACATCCACACAAAATGTTTCCAGTGAGTAACTTCATCTAAAAATTTACTTATTTCCTAATCTATTCCAGTCTCTTCTTTGTTTTGGCAGAATACTGTTTGAGCTGTGGAAACTCCTTCAAAGACATATTTTTATAATATCCATAGTAACAGACCTTTTAGTCGAGAGTCTTCCAACATCAGAACAAATTAATCGTATAGTAGCTGATGCAAAGAGCTTATGTAACTTCAGATAAAGCTGGGATGATGCTCAATGGAAAAAGGGAAGAGCTAAAGAATAAGGAATTTGGGGCCGAGGATTTAGCTCAGCGGCATAAGTGCCTGCCTTGCAAGCACAAGGTCATGAGTTCGATCCCCGGTACCAAAAGTGGGGGGGCTTCAGGGACTGACTTTCCTGTTACTGGGACAAAATATCTATTATGGATTAAAAACTGATGGTCAGCTTAACACCAGCTGAATTAAATCAGCATGGTGCTGAGCTTAGATGGCCCACCTGAGGAAAGTTACCAGCATAATTAGAGATGTGGAGAAGAGTGAGGCATTGTGGGTTTCTCTAAGTATTGCTTTTCAAGCCATTGCCTCTCCTGGAGGAACTCATCATGACTGGCTTCCCCAGTGTGAGTTCAACCATTGTCGTCAAAGGAGCTAGGATCTTGTTGGTGAGAGTGGCTATGGTTCACTTTGGGAGAGCTCTGGTCCTTGCATCGAGCATCGCTTCCTGGCTCGGGAGGGGAAGATGTGCACTGTTTAAATCTCCAGGACAAACTTGTCACACTGGCTTTCTGGCTTGTACTCAACTGTTTTTATTGTCAGAGGAGCTCGGGACCTCTGTGTCAACTGAGGATGGCTGTGGTCCTTTTCAGGGCAGGTCTGGTCCTTGTTTTGAGCGTGACTTCAGCTCTACTGGAGAACTCTCAACTTACCAGCACAGCTCCTTCACCCTGCTGGCATAGACTTTCTAGCTTCTACCACAGACCTTTGGGTCTTCCCAGTGCAGATCCGTAAAAGAGACTGGGGTGGGTCCTTCTTGTAGGCTCTAGACCTCCACTTGGACTTGTGGGAGACATTGTCATGAGCTCTAGGTTTCATCTGGACTCATGCAGCACATTGCTGTAGGATCCAGGCCCTTGGCTGAATATTCTATATCTTTAGTGTTGTGGATAGATTTCCTGTATTTTCTTGTGTTTAACTCTGGATGATCATCATAAAACAATAGTATAAATTCTGTGTCCTGATTCTAATTATTTTCCTCACAACCCCTGACTACAGCAATACCTAGTATCAACAATTTAAAGGAGGAAAGGCTGATTTTAGCTCAGTTTGTAAAGGTTTCACTCCATAATTGGCTGACTGCAAGGCAAGACAGTATGGAAGAAGGCAATGGCAGAGGAAAAACATTGGCATAGCAGGCAGGAAGCAGTGAGATTTCCTCCTTTCCCTTTTTATCCTGTCCAGCCTGTAAGCCTATGGGGAACCACCTGGACAACTCTCCTTGAAGGAAGAACAGCTATTTTCATTTTGGATAAACTATCTCCATGTGTTACTATGTACAGAGCTGGCTAAGCTGTTTCTTTGTCCCTTTTGACTTTAAGCAATGTAAATTGGGCTGGTTGAGCTGATGTGAAATCTCTGAAGCAAGGTGATAGATAAGTGTCACTCCACCCAGATGGAGAGCTGTGCTCCACGTTGTTGTCTGAGAGGAAGCCTCAGAAAAGAGGTTGTGACTTCCCAAGGCAAAAACAATTGTGCACCATAACTGAAGCAGAGACCACAAATTATTAGATATTACCTCAGTTGTGTTATGCAGATTACTTACTTTCTGCATTTCTTGCCCTCTGTATATTACAGAGGTGATAAGCTTCCTACTTTGCCCAGCTCATAGCAGTCACATATTTCCCACCACTCTCACTATCACCCATCCATAAGCCACCCCTCTCATGGAGAAGTAATAAAACTCGGTTTGGGCCCTAGGTCGTGGCCTTTGTTCTAGTGAGCCACCATCTTGACTGGATTAGGACTCCTTGGCTCTCCATAACTGTATATATGTCTTCATGTCTTTACTCTCACTTGGGTTGCACTGAAAGTGGTAGATTGGAGTTAACTTACTAGAATTCTAATAATTTCTCCATGGAATTACAAATATAAACTTTCCTGGACTGTGACAAGGATAGGAAAGGGGTCTCTGTACAAGACCACTGGTTGATGCCACCCAAACCCAGGGTGGGTCCTCTCTCTTCAGTGGATCCCTTATCCATACCCAGAGCTATGCTAATCCAAGTAATGAACTAATCAGGTATCATATACCCATGATCCAGTATCGTACCCATAATCTGGTCACTCCTAAAAAATCCACATGTGAGTACATTAGGCTTTGAAGGAGCATTTAGATATAGACCATAACAGGGACCAACTCCTGGGACTCCACATTACCATCATAAGGCTCTTTATCTTAGATCTCTAGTTTTCCGTTTGATTTTGTTCTTCATGAAGCCTCCCTCCTTCCACATGGTAGGATCTTCCCACATTCCCAAACCATATCCTCTTGGTTTAACAAGTCATGCAGAGATTGATCTTTTTCATTCCTAAAATCAATATATGAGTCCTAGGGAATTATATTTGCCCTCAGATTTACCTTCTTGTGTCAGTATGCCTTTTTTCATGAACCAGTGTCCAGGTGTGAGAAAATCTGGTGAATGTTGCTGCCAAGTACTAAGCAACAGAAGGCAAGCTTCTATACTACAGTGTGTCCTCGTGTACCTTATTCACCAAGTGATTTCTGGTCATCCCCAAAGTCAAAATGATCCTGAAAGGTGAACATTTTTAATTGATTCAGAACATAGAGGCAGCTACAATGGTACAACTAACAACCCTCATGAAAGACTTCCAGAACTGCTTCAGAAAGTGGCAAGAATGATGAATAAGTGTGTTCTAAGTGAGGGATAGTATTTTAAGGAGGATTATTGGCAACATGTCTTTTACTGTAGTAAATGGTTTTAAGCATTCACTGCATTTTTATTGCACTTATTATAGGTAGGGTAATAATACCTATGACTAGAAAAATAGGGAAGGAAAATTTTACTGGCTAAGCAAAATCAGTAACCTTCACATATCACCAACTACCCATTGGTTTCTCAAATATGCACACATATACTTCTTATGATTTTCATACAGTATTTTTTCCTAGTAATTATTCCCTTTCTCATGGAAAATAGGCTCATCTTCTACCCAAAGACAAGCAAAAATCACCCTCTGTAGCATCCATTTCCAAATCCAGGGGTCTTTGGATGATGTGTGCTCTTCATGGTCAGATCTGGATGTAGTTCCTTATAATCCTATCACCAATGGCAAATTTTTGTTTGTTTGTTGCCAGAGGGTCTTGTTGCAGAGCTCAGGCTGCCCTCAAACTTGCAGCAGTCTTTCTGCCTCAACCTCCTGAGTGCCAGGATTAGAGAAAGGTACTGTCACCCTGGATACCAATGGCAAATTTTAAGTGAAAAAAAAAAAAACTTAGAGATACAGGAAAAGTAAAGCTAAATAGAGCCTTTACACAGCACTCCATACCCAAAACTGAGTAAGGTGAATCTCGGATTCTAGTTCAGTCTCAAGAAAAAATACTTTTCTGCTGAGGATGCTACAGAATCTTTGAGAAATCCTAGAAATGGCCCCATTTGGCCTAGAGAGAGGTCTAGAATATACTCCCAAGGGCATTCTCTGCATTATCCTGGCAATACAAACACCTGGGGCCAGAGTCAGTGAGTGTGACTAAGCCAGGAGCTGTCAGGAGAAGCCTACCAGGCCTGATGGTGCATGCCTGTCATCCCAGCATACCAGGAGGCTAAAGAAGCAAGTTCTCAAGTTCAAACCTACCCTGTGCAATGTAGTCACTTACACTGGCCATGTCTCAAAATTAATTAAAGGGGGGAGGGGCTGGTGGGGTTTAAGCCCCAATATCACAAATAAAACCAAATAACAAGGGACAGGCCAAGGCAGTGCCACTGAACCATGCTGGGCAGCATGCTGAGAGATAACAAGAGCAAAGTTGGAATAAGTAGTAAAATGGTGACAAGTGGCTTTATTTGGAGAGACAAACCCAAAGAAATTTCTACAGATATCGATAAAATAAGGAAATAATTGTATTGGTAGGATTTTACTCCATTTGTTTACAGGATCACAGAAAAATTGAGATTATAAATATGGTTCATTGCATATGTCTTGTGCTCTGGGTGAATGATATGGGGATAACAATATGCAATGTATGTACTCTTGTTGCCCCCTGATTGATGTGTTTTGAAATTTTTAAGGGCTTTTTTTTCTATTTGAAATAAAATGGAGTTGAAAAAAATGAAAATTTAAAAATTTATATAAATAAATATATTTCATTGCTGAGGTAGAAAAGTAAATCCAATAAAATGTCTCCTTGGATAATTGCTGAGTAAGCTCTCTATGAGTTTGGAATTCAGTCTCCTGTAAAATGGGAGGGATCAATACAGGATTTTTTTTTTAATCTTTATTTATTTATGTCTTTTTGAGCCAGAGTCTCACTATGCAGTTCAGGCTGGCTTTGAGCACACTTTGTAGCCGAGGCTGGTGTCAAACTTGCAGTGATCTGCCTGCCTTAGTCTCCGAAGTGCTGGGATTATAAGAGTGTGCCACTACGCCTGGTTTAAGTTACTACAGTTCTTTAAAAGAAAGAAACATCTCAGTCAACAGTGAAGAAGTAGAGGAGAACCTCAATTCCATTTTTAAAAAGCAGCTATTTAAAATGGTCACTGAGGGGCTGGAGGTTTAGCTCAGTGGCATAAGCACCTGCCTGGTAAGCGCAAGGCCAAGGCTGTTCAATCCCCAGCACCAACAAAAAAAAAAAGAAGAAGATGGTCACTGAAGCTGAGTGTGGTGGTGGCACACACCCATGATCCCAGCTCTCAGGAGGCTAAGGCAGAAGGATCTTTGCAAGTTTGAGACTAGCCTAGGCTACAAAGTGAGCTCAAAGTGAACTGGACAGCAAGATCCTGTCTCAAAAAGACAAAAAATAAAATGGTCACTGAGATCCTTATATATATCTAAAACGTACCAATAGAATCTAATGTGAAAAAATAAAAATTTAAAAATGAATTAAAGGTATGTGCACTGTAAAAATAAAATAAATAGTCATTGATACCATATATCCTGTTTTTTTGTACCATATATTCTTTTTTATTTTTTGGTACTGGGGATTGAACTCATGACCTCATACTTGCCAGGCAGGCACTTACACTGCTGAGCTAACACCCCAGCCCAATAGTCATTGATAAAGACAACAAAACTCATTTGCCAGTCAGTGGAAAAAGTCCCATTGTCAGTCAAATGGATCTGCCTGATACTTGCATGCTTGGACAAAGTCCCTTAATTCATATCCTCCAAGGCCATTCGGAGACAGATAAGGAAAGTATAATCTCTTGAGGTCTGTACCCCTCCTTCTCTGCCTAATTATGAGGACCTAGATATTATCTAAGGATTCCCAGTATGATTCATCCTTTCCAGCTTGCTGGTCCACCATTTCCTAAAATATTGTCCTCATCTGTAGGATTAAAGATGAGTCACTGTTCCTTCTACTTTCTAGCCAGCAGGAATGAAGAAAAAAAAATCCTATTTCTAAAACCAGGTGTGGTATGGGCCAGGGATAGGCCTCAGTGGCACAGCAACTGCCTGGCAAGGGCAAGGTCCTGAGTTCAATTCCCAGTACCCAAAATAGAATAGAATAGAGTAGAATAGAACCAGGAGCACATCTGTAATCCCAGCACTCAGAAGGCTGAGGCAGGTGGATTGCATAACTTCAAGGCCAGCCTAAACTACACAGTGAGACTTTGTCTCAAAAAAACAAAACAAAAAAAATTTTGAAACCACCTAAATAAATTTTTAAAAGTCATTCAACAAATTCATACCCCACCAGGCTGGTCACACTTATCTTCTAAGAAAACTTGAAGACATATGCTCTAGAGTCCTGTTGCTAAATGAAAAGATCAAATAAAGAAGAATTAATATGAGAGAAGGGTCTGGTGGTGCATACCTGTAATCTCAGCATTCTGGAGACTGAGGCAGGAGGATCATCACAAGTTAGAGACCAACCTCAGCTACATACTGAGTTCAAGGGGAGCCTGAACTACATAAGAATGAATATGAGATAAGAGTTTCTACCACTTATTGTAAGGACTGAGGCACTTTTTTTTTTTTTTTTTGTGGTACCAGGGATTGAACTCACCACCTCACGCTTGCCAGGCAAGCGTTTATGCCACTGAGCTAGTTCCCCAGCCCGAGGCACTCTAAAACATAACATGAGATCTAGCTTATCACACTACTCTCACCCTCTGACTCCCCTGGACTCTGGCCTTGCTTATACTGCATATCTTCTGGGCAGTTTGCTGTGAAAATGTATATGAAGTACTATGATCATCCAAGCTTTGTGCCTACCCATAAGGGCAAGAGGACAGAATCTGTCAGAAAGAGAGGAAACTTGCTGGAAAAAATATAGTCATGTGTCACTTCATGACATGAATACCTTTTGATAACTGTCATTGGGCAATTTCATCATTATGTGAACATGACAGTTTACTTATACAAACCTTCGATGATATAACCTATTGTATATCTAGATTGCATAATAGATATACAGATAGATCTATGTGACTATATAAAATTTTTTTTAGATTTATAACAACAAAAGACACATTACCAACTTGTGGGAAAAATGATTGTCTGGTGAGCAGCACAGAAAGCCTCTCTAAGATTTGGTATCTAGACCCTGGAATATAGCAACGTGAGGGAAGGAAGTGGGTTGTGGGGACCCAACGAGGGTCTGAAGTGAAAGATGAAGCCCACAGGAAGAACAAAGAGAGAGACCTCAACAAAGAAGGAGGTGGCAGGTGGCATTTTCATCCAAAGCACCAGAAGCAAGGCTGGAAGACGAAGATTATGCAAATTTTAGGAAATTGGTGAAGAAAACAGGAGGGTAACAGAGAAAGAAGAAATAAAAACAAGAACAGAACAATAGTAACCAAACTAGAAACTGTATTCATACTCATACAAAAATAAGAACAATCAAGAAAAAATAAAAGGAAAGAATGAAAGCCAGGCACAGTGGCACACACCTGTAATCTCAGCATTTGGGAGGTTGAGGCAGGAGGATCCCAATGAGTTTGAGGCCAGCCTGGGCGACAAAGTGAGTTCAAGGCCAGCCTGAGCCATATCATGAAATCTTGCCTAAAAAAAAGAATAAAAGAAAAAAAGGAGCCTGGACTCACTGCATGGGATGGGCAGCTTAAACCTACAGACATGACTGCAAGTGACCCCAGAGGCCTCCAGGGAGAAATGCACCAGTGGAATGCAGCAGTAGACACAGTATACTTCAGTGGCTGGTGAATTATTTTTGGCTTCAGATGTCTCCAAGGAGAGGGTGATTGACCCATAGCCATCTTGGAGAAAGGATGACTGAACTCAGAACTCAGAACATTTGCAGGCTGGCTCCATCCAGTGGCTCCCAAGGTCAGGGTGAGGCTGCCAAATTCAAGTCAGCAGGAGGTCAAGGAGCTGAATTCAAGCCAGCAAGAGGCATATGGAGTTTTAGAGCTGAATAAATTCCAGCCAGCCAGAGGGTTCCAGTCTCAGCCAGAAACCAGCCTGAGCTTCAGTGGAACTAAAGAGATTTCTGGGATTATGCACTACTCCACTGAAAAGCTCCAGCTGGCCTGCGGGGACTAATCAACTTGGATCTAGACTCTGCCTGCCCATGTTGTCTACCAGTGACAGCAGGAACACGCCTTGAAGTACACACTGTTTTTCTTTTTTTTTTTTCTCCTTCTTCTTTCCTTGTTTTTGTTTTATTTTTTCTTCATTTTTCTCATTTTTATATGAGTGTGAACACAGTTTCTAGTTCAGTTGTTGTTCTGTTCTGTTCTTGTTTTTATTTCTTCCTACTCTCTTTCCCTCCTGTCATCTTCACCAGTTTCCCAAAGTTTGTATAATCTCCCTTCGCCCTACAGCCTTGCTTCTGATCTGTTCCTCCTCTTCTATTTCTCTATTTTCCCCCAAAACCTCTTGTTTTCTCCCTTGAGAGTAAAAAGCTCCATATTGAGGGTTTATTTACTATGTACAATTTTCTGATTTGTTTTAGACTTTGTTATATAACTACACATATAGTTCATATGGTTAAAGGTGGCAAATAAATAGTTACTACAGTTTGTAGGCTGTTTTGATGCTATTGTTATTGCTAATTGTACGACTTTACTCAAGGTGACAAAATTGTTTGAATCAGTTCTTCCTGGTATACCAAGACATACTGCCATTAGTCCCATTAATTGAGTTATTCTCCTTGCTTGGAATACACTTAGCCTATCATTCTTGCCACTTTCCAAAGCAGTTGTATCTGTAGTTACACTGTTATGACTGCCTCCATGTTGTGAATCGAATGAAAGTATTTCCCTTTCCTGGTCATTTTTTTTTCCTGGTCATTTTGATTTTGGACAAGAGCCAGAAATCACATGGGGCCAGGTCCAGTGAATAAGGTGGATCAGGACACACACTAATGTTTTTATTTGACAGAAATTGTCCTAAAGGATTGATCGATGAAGTGGGATCAAAAAATACAATGAATGTTTAAATATTAATATTGTTTGTTTCTTTGGGACAGGGTCTTGCTATGTAGTCCAGGCTGGTCTTGAACTCTATGTAGTGCACACTGGCCTCAAACGTGCAGCAATCCTCCTGCCTTAGCCTCCAAAGTGCTGGGATTACAAGGAAATGTTAATGTTTAATGTTGAAATGTTACATTACTATTCATGCTCCCTCAAAATGTTCAAATGCTCCCCTTACTTCAAACATACTGTTCTAGGGCCAGGGGTTTAGCTTAGCAGTGTAAGTGCCTGCTTGGTAAATGTGAGGTCATGAGTTCAATCCCCGGTATCAAAAAAAAAAAAAAAAAAAACAACAACAACAAAAAAAAAACCATACTGTTCTGTAGTTTTTATTTTTTTGGTACTTTTTATTATTATTATTATTATTTTGTCTTTTTGAGACAGGGTCTCACTGTGCAGTTCGAACTGGCCTTGAGCTCACTTCATAACAGCCCATGCTGGCCTCAAACTCGCAGCATTCCTCCTGCCTCTGCCTCCTGAGTGTTTGGATTACAGGTGTGGACCACTATGCCCAGCAAGTCCATATTTTTTGGCAATGTGTCTTTTACTGTAAATTTTTTTAAATTTAAAAATTCACCATGGTTTTTGATCTTCCCTTATGTGTTAGAGCCCACTGCTCCTAGGACCATGAAGAATAAAACAACAGAAGAGTACACGAAGAACAACAAAATAATGATGCAATTAAGAGATTGGGTAAAGGAAAAAGACTAGTACAAGCATAACAGGGCACACTGCTTGACAGTAAACTTGGTTTTGTATGAGTAGGAGTATACTATAAAATAACAATAAAAAGAGAATAAACTGAGTGCATTGACACGTACTGACAGGCCCAGCTACTGGGGAGGCTGAGATGGGAGGATTATTTGAGCCTAGGAATTTGAGTCCTGCCTGAGAAACATAGTAAGACTCTTGTCTCAAAAGTTATACATATTCTCTCTAGGCATAGTGGTGCACACCTGCAATCCCAGCACTTAAGAGGTTGAGGCCTAGGAGGCTCGCCATGAGTTCAAGGCCAGCCTGAGCTACACAGTGAGACCCTGTCTCAAAACAAAAGAAAAAAAAGTAATATGTATATATACTCTGGTAAATGCATAAGCCAATAGCATGGTTACTATCATTATTGTTAGTTTTTTTGGTGCAGTTGAGAGAGAGAAAAGCTTTTATTGTGGGCCCAGGAGGGCTGCTGGAGACTGCAAGGAACCTCAAAGAACAGGGAGCTGGGAAAGAGCTTTTATGGAGTTGGGTTGGGGGTGGAGCATGTGGATGATTTTTGGAGTCTTGAGGTTGGAGAGGGCTTGGTGCACATGAGAAAAGGGAGTAGAAGAAGTAGAAGAAGAACCTAGACATTATGTTGGAGAGATATGCTGCAGTTTTAGGGAGCCCAGTGCCAAGTTGGACAGATGCCACAGTAGAGATAGCTAAGCCCCAGGCTGATTAATTATCACGCATTATGTTCTGTACATAAAAATTGAATATGTGATACTTTTGCATGACTAGCAGCATAGTAGGTTTCTCAGTATCCTCACAAACATGTGAGTTATGCACTGCATTGTGACATAGTGATGGCTGTGATGTAACTGCAGTGGTAATTTTACAGCTCCACTCTAATCAGATAGGACCACCGCTATGTACGTGCTCTGTCATTGATGAAAAAGCCCCTGTGCAGCATAGGACTGTAATGACGGTAACACGCGCAACGAAGGACCTCTTTTCCCTCTTCTGAAGGTGAGACCCAGCTTCCTTTCAAAAATCCCATAAAATTTATGTTATGCCAGTTGGTATTTATTTATTAATGTCCGCGGAGATTGAACTCAGGGCATTTGCACTGAGCTACTTCCCCAGCTTCCTCCGACCTTTTTTTTTTTTTTTTTGAGATAGGGGCTCATTAAATTGCTAAATTACCCAGGCTATACTTGAAGTGGTAATCTTTCTGCCTGCCTCTGCATGCTCCCAGGGTGCTAGGATTAAGGGGTACACCATGCCTGGCTTAGGTTTATATTTAGATGCACTGTATTGTGTGACATTCATGATTGTTTTGTTTTGTATGTATGGGGTTGTCAGTTTCACCTGACAACGGGTATGCTCACTTTTAAAGAATACTGACACAAGCTGAAAGCAAAAAAAAAAAAAAAAGTATATGTATATGTCTACATAGATGTATATGCATATAAAAATACATAAGATAGTTATACTACTGATTTCTCTGAGTTCACTGAAGAGAAAGATTTGTGCTGATATTGTTCAGACAATTGAAGGCAGATGTCTTGTGCTCTGGGTAAATGATTTGGGGGTGACAATGAGCAATGTATGTACCATTATTACCCCCTGATTGATGTGCTTTGAAATTTTATTGTGGTTTCTTCTTCTTCCTCTTCCTCTTCTTCCTCCTCTTCTTCCTCCTCCTCCCCTTCTCCTTCTTCTTCTTCTTCTTTCTTTTTATGTTTGAATAAAATGGATTTTAAAAAAAATAAAGAATATTGACACTGGCCTGAAGAGGCTTCTCAGTGCTAGACAGCTTGCTTAGCATATGTGAGGTCCTGGGCTCAGTCCCTAGCACTTCCCCCAAAAATAAAAAAGACAATGAGATCAGAGAAATTTATATTCAATATCAGTTCCTCTGATTATGAATAAAAATAATTTCATCACTATCCAGTCATGGTGGCATACACCTTTATTTTTTTATAATTTTTTTATTTTAAAGAGAATAAAACAAAAGAGGACAGATCTAAGCAGATCAGAACAGAACAACGTAAGCAACACAGCACTTCACAACAAGACAATTGGATATTAACAGTAGCTATCATAATGTCTCTTTCTTTGAAATAGTTGAGCTTAGCTCTACACACAATAATTTCAAGCATAAAAAAATAGAATAAAACCACTCAAGAGAATGAAAGTATTGCAAGGAATTCTGAACCAAATAACCAAAGATGAACAATGGCTGCTATATTATCTCATTTTCCATAAAAATTTTGTTTATACTATCATACATATTAAAATCCAATAAGACACAACGTGATAGAACCAATGGTAATAGAAAAACAAGAGCATGGTAGGACTTCAGAGCAAGATGATATTAAATCAACACTGGCTGCCATATTGTCTTGCCTTCAAAGTAACTATTCATATCATCACATATAATAAGATCAAACAAAACAGAATAAAACCATTCCAACCAATGAATGAAAACATAAGACTTCAATGCAGTATAATAGTGAACCATGATTACCATAAAATCTTCTGTACTCTTACCATTTCTTAGACTAGGGAGACTATACAGTATTTATACATGTGAGTTTGATTTATTTCACTTATGAGTATAGATTGAAGTTGCATCCATTTATTTATCAATATCTCAATGTAATCATTCTTTATAGCTGAGTAATACTCTATTGTATAAAAGTAGCACAATTTTTTTATCCATTCTCGGTTGATGGGCACTTAGGTTGTTTCCAAGATCTGGCTATTACAAATTGTGCCACTATAAACATGGGTGCACATCACCTTTATTTTTTAAAAGGGAATAAAACAAAACAATAAAATGAAACAAAACTAAACAATAAGGATGATATTTGCAAAAACAAGACAGTAGGAAATCTGCAATAGTTACTATATTGCATATTGTTATCCTCTAAATAAATGCTCAGTCTACCGGCTTCAGGTCTGCAAAGTCAATCCAACAAGCATTAAATTCTTCCTTTACTTCAGTTGCTATGTCTCAGTCTGCCTTCCTCTGAATCAGCTGGTTGGGGCAGGGTGGTGGAATCTTCTCTCTAGACCCAGCCACTGCTGGGGCACAGGAGGTTGCTGCTGCTTCCTGGTCAGCACACATCTTTAATCCCAGCATTCTGGGAGACTGAAGGAGGATTATAAATTCAAACCTAGCCAGGGCAATTTAGCAATTTGTGGGGGCCCTATCTCACAAAGAAGAAGAAGAAGAAATCCTGGACAGGTGGTTCAGTGCAAAGGTCTGTGTGTAACCAGTACCACAAACAAACAAATGTCACTATCTGCTGGGCATGGTGGCACACATCTGTAATCCCAGTGCTCAGAAGGCTGAGGTAGGAAGATGGCCATGAGTTTGAGGTCAACCTAGGTTATATAAGTGAGTTCAAGGCCAGAATGAACAACATAGCTAGACCCTGTCTCAAAAAAAAAAAAAATTCACTATCGTTGATCTCCATGTTCAAGTATCAAGCACAGTACTTTATCCATGTTGCCCACTACTTTTGCTTCTCCCACAAACCCTGTGAAACATGTGTCAGCAGTTTTCAGAGGTAGAAACTAAGAAAGGAGTTAACTAACTTGCCTTCAAGATGGTAATTGCTATGGGCTAGGGATTTAGTTCAGTGGCTTAGCATCTGCCCAGAAAGCATGTGGTCCTCAGTTTGATTCCTGGTGCCCTAAAAAAAAAGGAAAGGAAAGGAAAGAAGGTAAGAGCTGAAGCCCAGAAACAGAACTGATGTAGTTTAACTCCAGTGGCTTGAGATCAGGATAAGTGATTTTCCCATGGAAGTGTTCTTATTTTAAAGCACGTAGAGAAATGTTAATTTGAGGTAGTAGGTAATGTTTTAGCCAGACACATCTCAGTTATCAAGGTGTTTACACTCCCTCAATCTTGCATTCTTTAAACTTGGGAAGTTACCAATAAATATCCTGTATTCATCAAAATGTGAAAATCTTTCTTTCTACTAGTATTACATTTCACCAGCAGGTAGGGCTGTTGAGTACTGGCTTAAAACAAAACAAAACAAAACAAATCTCTTGTAATTCCCAAGCGCACAGTTGTCACATAAAAGATGTTTACCTCTTCAAGAGAATTGTTGGAGGTTAGGTGATGCCCTGAAAATATATGTATGTTTAAGGGTTATTAAGCTCAAATATAGTATGCTGCTTTAAAATACTATAAAAGGGAAGGCTTAAATGTATATTTGGGGAGACAGTTGTTTTGTGGTTTGAGACCTATGTTTCAGGCTGGTCTTTAACTCACTATGTAGCTAAGAATGGCCTCAAATTCAGGCAATCCTTCTGCCTCAGCCAGCTAAGTGTTGGATTACTGGACTATGCTACCATACCAGCTAAACGTAATTTTATGAACTGGGAATATAACTTTCTGTTAGAGTGTGGGCTAACACAACAGCTTTCAATGATACAAACAGTCCACTGTGGCACACATGTTAGGTTCACCACAACTGGCCTAGCATGTACAAGGCCCAAGGCTTGAGCCCCAGGACTATTAATTAAGTAAGTAAGTAATTAATTTTTTTAGGACCTATGGTCTGTGGAAAGCACAGATCTGTGGAAAGCACATACTTGGCACACATGAGGCTCTGGATTTAATTTCTCACACACACATACACACAATAGCCATACTGTTACAGCCCGTGTCTCATACCAAAGCCTCATTCGGTCATAGCTGGAGCTTTTTCAGACGTGGCTGGGATTGATTCATAGTGCAACGCTATAGGCTCAAGGGTACTAAGATTAAGGGTGTGAATGCTACCTGCCCTGGGTAGTTTGGATAAAATAAAAAAGGCAGAAAGATGCTGTTAAGGCCCTTCGCTTGCTTTGCTGCCTTCTGCCCACTGTGAACTGTTTCTCCTCTGTGATACACCACTCTCCCACAACGCCCTGCCTCGGAAGCTACTGATTATGGACTGAAACCTCTACAAATTGTGAGCTAACTAAACCTTTCCTCCCTTAACTTATGGGTTTTGGGTATTCTGTCTCAGCAACAAGAAAAGTCACTAAGACACTAAGCTTTTTCTTTTTTCTTTTTCTTTTTTTTTAAGCACTGCTGGAGATCAACCCAAGGTCTCAAGTAAGCACTCTATCACCAAAGTGAACCCCTACTCCTCACCCTTAATTTTGTAGATATTGCCTGGATTTTTTTATTTTTGTTTTTTGTGGATTGTTTGTTTGTTTGTTTGTTTGTTTTGTCTTTTTGAAACAGGGCTTCACTATACAGTTCAGGCTTGCCTTGAATTTACTTTGTAGCCCAGGCTGGCCTTGAACTTGAAGCAATACTCCTGCTTCAGCCTCCTGAAAATGCTAGGATCACAGGTGTGTACCACCACATCGAGCCTAAGTGTGACTTCTGACCTTTATATACATGGTTACCAGGGTAGAATGCAAACCCAGTCCCCCCACCACCACAAATTATGCAGTCGAGTTTCCCATGTTTGGGGAAATCCCAGGGGTCAGGGCATCCTGAGTGCAATGGATGAGCCTCTCCCTGGGAAAACCACCTTCATGATGATGGTATCTCCCCTACCAAGCAAATATCTGCATGGACATTTCAGTAAGGCTTTAAACTAAAGGCTGGGCATAGTATTATATGCCTGTAATTGCAGCACTCAGGAAGCTTGCTGGGAGTCTGAGGCCAAGTTGTGCTCAAAGTGAGTTTAAGGCCAGCCTGTACTAGATAGTGAAAACTTTTCTCAAAAGAACCCAAAATAAAACAAAATAAGAGAGAAAAAGACTTTGAGCTGTAGTTACAGAGACCGTGTGGTAGTGACACAAGGATAGATATACAGATCAATGGACTAGAATTGAAAACCAAAGAATTAGACTTCACAGTTAAGGGCAGTTGTTTTGTTTTGTTTTCTTGTTTTTGAGACAGAGTCTCACTATAGGCGGGCTTCAAACTCACAGCAATACTCCTGCCTTAGTCTCCCAAATGCTGGGATTACACATGTGTGCCACCATGCCCAGCCAGGGTAGTTTTTAAAAGGATACCAAAATGATTACATAAGAAAAAAAATAACCTCTTAACAAGTGCTGCTGGGACAACTAGATATCTACATACAAAAGAATTTGGTGTTTTTTGCATTTACAAAATGAAGAATGGCACTTAACACCACTTACAAAAATTACCTTAAAATTAATAGAATATCTAAATGTAAGAGCTAAAACTATAGTATACTTGTAAGAAAACACAGGTAGAAGTCTTCCATGACCTGGGATTAGGCAATGGTTTCTTAGATGTTACCAAAAGCATAAGAAACAAAAGAAGTTTCTTAGATGTTACCAAAAGCATAAGAAACAAAAGAAAAGGAGTAGGGGTTCACTTTGGTGATAGATGTCATAAAAACTGTCTCCCCAGAGTGAGATTACTGTGAGTTTAACGCTGACCTGGGGCCTGAGCTACATAGCAGGACCTTGCCTGAAAGCATCAGATGCACACACACATGCACACACTCTCTCTCTCTCACACACATACACACACACACACACACACACACACACAACTATACTTAAAAAAAAAACACCATTAAGGGAGTGAGTTGGGCACAGTGGTGCATACCTGCAATCCCAGCACTTGGATGGCTGAAGCAGGAGGATTGCCAAGAATTCAAGGCTAGTTTGGGCACATAGTGAGATCAATGCTAGCCTGAACTACAAAGTAAGACCCTGTATCAAAAACAAAAAAACAAATAGTGAGATTAATGCTAGCCTGAACTACAAAGTAAAGTGTGTATATTAAGAACCCTGAAAATATGCATAGTCCTGCTTGAATTGATTTCACTACAGAGAATTTACTCTATTTGACAAACTACAAAGTAAGACCCTGTATCAAAAACGAAAAAACAAATACTGGGTGTGGTGGCACATGTCTGCAATCCCAGCACTTGAAACACTGAGGTAGGAGGATCACCACAAGTTTGAGACCAGCTACCATGGATTCCAGGTCAGCTTGAACTGCATAGGTGAGACTCTGTCTCAAAAAAAAAAAAATTTAAATTTAAAAAAGGAGTTCATGTTAGCCCTAAATTCACAGTGATCTTCCCACCTCATCCTCTCAAATCCTCAGATTACAGGCATATACCACTATACCCAACAATTGTTATTTTTTGAAGTGCTAAAAATCAAATCCAAAGTTGTACCTTGATGGTTCAGAACCATGGAGAGCAGCGGATGCAGCTCAATTTTAGTAATTTTAGTGAGGTGACTGTGGCAGGACTGCCAGGCCTTGTTTTAAATCCCTGAGTTTGGAGCGGTGCTTGACATATAAATAATATACAACAAATATTTGTCAAATAGAATAAATTCTCTGTAGTGAAATCAAGCAGAACTATGCATATTTTCAGGGTTCTTAATATACACACTTTGCAATATCAGCATTTCCTGAGATCCGCGCCATGTTGGGACTTGGAACGCTGGGAAAACAGGCAGCCAGCCCAGTGGGCAGACTAAGAATCAAACATCCATCTCATTCCCCACCCCTCTAGCAAGTGAGAGCCAGAGATCTGAGCATCTCTTGTGAGTTTGACTATATGCAATATACCAAATAAGGGGGATTTTCTTCTGCCATCTCTTTGAAGGCAAATATTTTTATCTCTGTTTTGCTATGTTCTGATCAATGGTATTGCTCTATTCAACATTCTATTTTTATAATTTCAGTATTTCCTTCGATATTGCTCTACCTGATTGAAGGAACAACTATAGTGAAGAAAACTAGATATACTATTGTACCTATTGCTGCTATCCCAGTAACCTACTGTGAGATTCTGTACCAATTTCATTGCACTGCCTCAATTGGCTTTGCTGTCTTGTTTTGCTGTATTTTACTACCTTCAAAATAAAATAAATTAAATTAAATTAAACAAAAATAAATAAATTTTTAAAGAGTAAATAACAACAACAAAACAGATCAGTAAGGTACTGAGCAACCTGAAACATGATATAACTAAAGACATAATGGACTTAAAAAGCAAAAGGAGAAAAAGAAAGTGCTCTAAAGGATATAACTGCGTATATGTTTAAGTGCGTAGGATTGATAAATATGTTGCTAAGTTTTTATTGGGTAGGTGAACAGAACTGTTTGCAGCCTCACTGCTTGAATGTCCACTTTGTATGCTTTAATTTTGTAATTTGAACAACTATATCCAAGAAGACAATATATAATGTATCAACTAGTGATTTTTTACTGTTTATTTTCTTTGAAATTCTGGATTGTTTCTACCGTTTTTTCTGTTTTACTTCCCCCCCCATCTTTAAATAAAATAAAATAAAAAGATTTTCTCCAGGGTTTAGCTCAGCTGGCTAAGGGCCCGAGCTGGTAACCGTGAGGTCGATCCCAGGTACAAAAAAAAAAAAAAAAAACAGAAAAGTATTGACTGGTATATCATTATTTCTCTCCATTTGACTTTTGTAAGCTAGGGGAAGAGAATGTCTTAGTCACTTTCCATCATTAAGACAAAATGCCTGACACCTGCAATTTAAAAGAGGTTTCAGTAGGTCTGATCTGTGGTTGGCCAGCTCCAATGCAGAAAATGCATAGCAGAATGGCATGGCATTTCAATGTTTGGTTTGGTTTTATTCTGTTTGATTTTGTTTTATCCTTGTTTGATTTTATTATATCTGATGGCATGGGTAGCTATTTCAAAGCTAACAAGACATATTATGGTAACTATTTTAAATTTACTATTATCTTATTTTGAAGTCCTGTATTGTGTTCATTGTTTTGTTTGTATTCGTTCTAGTCTGTTCTGTTTTGTTTAATTTTCCTATGTCTTATGGTATGGGCAGCTATTTGAAGACAAGAAGAGGCATTATGGTAGCCATTGTTGATTTCCTAGTATCTTGTTTTGAAGTCCTGTATCACTGACACTATTTTGTCTTGATTTGCTTTATTTTGTTTTATTTTTATGGTTTTATTCTCTTTAAAATAAAAAATAAAAAAATAGAACTAAAGATTATTTTTGTGGTAGAATAAAAAAGAATGGAATGGCAGAGGAAAGTTGTTCACTTTGTAGTGGTCAGAAAGCAGAGAAGAGAATACACCCTTGCAAGTCATGATCCAGTGACCTGCCCTTCCAACCAAACTCACTTCAAGCAGAAAACTTGGAGGATTTATTCGATCTAAACCAAAATATTCCCCCCCTTGTCCCCAAAAAGCCTTATTTCCATCTCATTATGCAAAATGTATTTAGCCCATCTGTAAGAGTTGCTAAAGCTTGAACCGTTTCCAACACTGCTGAAAAGTATAGGTTCAAAGTCTCCTCTAAGAGCCATACTCTTAGCTGGCATCCTCTGTGAAAATCAAAAAGAAAGTTACACACTTCTGACATATAATGGTATAGGGTAAATGTTCCCATTCCAAAGGAAGAAATAGGGGAACAGACAGAAATTAGATCAAGGCAAGTCCTACACCCAACAGGGTCAACATTAAATCCTGTGTCTGCATATCCAGCATCTGGGGCAGGCTGGGGTGAGAGGTTAACTCCAAAGGGTTTGGCAGTCCAGCTCTTAATGCCTTGCTTCTAGTAGCCTATGTGATCTCTCTCAGGCTGGCCTCATTTACTGCTGCAGGTTTCCTTGGCAGACATTCCAACTTCCTGGGTTCTCTACTGTACCTTCAACTTTACTCTCAGCTTCACACACTGCCAGTTATGGGCTCCTGGCAGGAAGAGAAACCCTGTCACACATTTTTGACTGGCTTCCCAGGCCTTCTTGTGCAATCTGACTGGAAACCTCCATAAACCCATACTCTTTCATTCTGCATGTCTGAAAAACCAACAACATCTAGATGATCCCAAGGTGGTTAGCTGCCAGCTTGCAGTACCTTGTTCTCTAAGTACCGTGGCTGCAGTAACCTTTAAGTGCTGGATGTCTGAACTCAAACACATACTTCCTAAGTAGCCCTGAATGAGCAGGCATCCCATGAACTCCCCTGGACTCCACCCAGGCATTAGGGATCAAAATCAGGGCCTCTGCTAAGTGGCTAGGGGCCTCACACGCTGCCACTGCAGAGCCAGGGCACGAACTATCAGCAATTCCTGAACTCTGCATTATGTTGGAACGTGGGGCGCTGGGAGAACAGGCAACTTGCTCACCGCCCTGGTAAGCCGCTGAGGGCCTGCCGGTGCGTGGGATAAGAATCAGACATCGATCCCCACCCCCACCCCCGTTAGCAAGTGGGAGCCGGAGGTATGAGTATCTCTTGGGAGGATGAATGTATGCAGTGTGGCAAGTAAGGGGGATTTCCTTCTACCATCTCTTGAAGGCAAATATTTTTGTCACTGTTTTGCTCAGTTCTGATTAATGGTACTGCTCTATTCAATATTCTGTTTTTATAAGTTCTATATTTCCTTCCATTTTGCTCTGACTGAAAGAACAGCTAATGTGAACAGAACGGGATGTACTATTGTGCCTATTGCTGTTGTCCTGGTGACCTGCTATGAGGTTCTGAGCCAATTGAACTGCACTGCCTCCCATGAGTTTGTTCTGTCTTGTTCTGCTGTATTTTGCAACCTTCAAAAAAAAAAAAAAGTAGTGCCAGGGATTTAGCTCAGTGGCATAAGTGCCTGCCTGACAAGTGTGAGGTCATGAGTTCAATCTCTGGTACAAAAAGAAAAAAAAGAAACTAAATAACAAAGTAACAAAATTACTCCAAAAAACTCCCAACCACACCAAAGCTGTTCCATGGAACATGGATGAGAAACTCAAAAACAAAGCAACAGAATAATATAAGGTGATTAAAAAGTAAATAACAACAACAAAATAAGTCAGTAAGATACTGAGCAACCTGAAACAGGATATAACTAAACTGATAATGGACTTAAAAATTAAAAGGAGGAACAGAAAGTGCTCTAAAGCATTTATGTTTAAGTGTGTAGGATTGATAACCATGTTGCTGAATTGTTACTGGATCATTGAACTTCTTTGCAGCCTCACTGTTTGAATGTCCACTGTGTATGCTTTAATTTTGTAACTTGAACAACTATATCTAAGAAGACAATATGTAATTTATCAACTAGTGATTTCTAACTGTTTACTTTTTTTCCTGAAATTCTGTATTGTTTCTACCCCTTTTTCTGTTTTGCTTTTTTCCTCTTTAAATAAAATTTAAAAAAAAAAAAAAAACAGGGCCTTGCACATGAAGGCAAACCCTCTACCACTGAGTTACATTCTGAGTTTTTTTTTTCCAAATCAATTTTATTTCAAGGAGAAATAATGAAGAAAAAAAAGACTAAAACAAAATCCAAAACACCTCAATCAGGGCAACAATGGTATATACATTATGCATTGTCATCCCCAAATCATTCACCCAGGTCACAAGACATTTGTATTCAATTGTCTGAATAATACCAGCACAAATCTTTCTCTTCAGGGAACTCAGAGAAATTAGTAGTATAATTATGTTAACTTGGGTTTTTTTTAGATACAGATACATATATATACACATACACATAAACATATACATGTTGTTTCTTTCAGTTTCTCACACTGAGACAATACAATGTTTATACAAGTGTGCCTTATTAATTCACTTATAAGTATGATCTCAAGTTGTATCCATTTACCTATAAAAGTCTCAAATTTACCCTTCATTATGGCTGGATAGTACTCCATTAAAAAAAAAACACATCTTTTTTATCAATTCCTCAGTCGATGTGCATTTACATTGTTTCCAAGATCTGGCTATTACAAATTGTGCTGCTATAAACATAGGTGCACATATATTGCTGTGGTATGTTTTTAATTCTTTTGAAAACATACCCAGAAGGGGAATACCTGGGTCGAATGGGACCACTAGTTCTAGATTTTGAGGAATCTCTGCACTGATTTCCATAGGTTGCACCAGTCTACATTCCCACCAACAGTGGAGAAGGGTACATTTTTCCCTAAAGCTTCTCCAGCATTTGTTATTGGTTGATTTCTTGATAATAGTCTTAATAGTCTAGGGTGAGATGGAATCTCAGTGTTGTTTTAATTTGTATCTCTTGATTGACCAGTGATGTTGAACACTTTTTTACATATGTATTTGCTGTTTGTATTTCTTCATCTGAGAAGCATGTATTTATCTCAGATGTCCATTTTTGGATTGGGTCTTTAAATCTGGGAGGATTGGGTTTTTTTGAGTTCTTTATATGTTCTTGATAGTAATCCTTTGTCTGAGGAAAAGCTGGCAAACATTTTCTCCTATGTTGTAGGTTGTCTCTTCACTCTGTTGGTGGTTTCTTTTGATGTACAAAAGCTTTTCAGTAGGGTGAGATCCCAGTTGTTGGTTCTTTGTGATAGTTCCTGTGCAATCTGGGCTTTTTACCTATTCTATCTTCCAGCAGATTTAATGTTTCTGTTATAATTTTTTTGTTTTTTACTGGTACGGGGGATCGAACTCATGACCACGTGCTTACAAGGCAGGCGCTTATGCCACTGAGCTAAATCCCCAGCCCCTTTAATATTAAAATCTCTGACCCATTCCAATTTTAGCTTAGTGCATGGTGCAAGATATGGGCCCAGTTTATGTCTGGCATATGTAGAGCCAGTTTTCCCAGCACCGTTTATTAAAGAAGCTATCTTTCTTCCAGTGCCAAACACATTCACTGGAAGAAAGATAGCCTTTTTAATAAACAGAGTTCTTTTAATTTGGAGACAAATTCTTGCTAACTTGTCCAAACTAGCCTCCAGAGTCAAAACTCCCAAGTAGATGGAGTTAGAGACATGTGCCACCATGCCGGCAAAAAAAAGAATTTTTCAGTCAGTGTTCTCAAGTAATATTAATCTATGATTTACTAATTTATTTTTTTTGATATATTTGTCTGTTTTGTAGTTATGTTGGCCACATAAAATAAGTTGTGAAAGCCGGGCATGGTGGCTCACGCTTGTAATCCCAGCACTCAGGAGGCTTAGGCAGGAGGATTGCTGTGAGTTTGAGACCAGCTTGGGCTACAAAGTGAGCTCAAGGCCAGCCTGAACTGCATAGGGATACCCTGACTCAAAAAGACAAAAAAAGAAAAAAAAAAGTGAAAACTTTCTTCCTCTGTTTTGGAGTTTGTGTGTGATTGTGTGTTATTTCTTCAATAAAAGTTTATTCACCACTGAAACTAGCATTTTCTTTGTAGAAAGATTTTTGATTTAAAAAATCAGCCTCAGAATGCCGGGTGTGGGGGGCATATGCCTGTAATCCCAGCACTCGGGAGGCTGAAGCAAGAGAATGGCTGTGAGTTCCAGGACAATTTTGGCTACATAGTTCAAGGCCAACCTGAACTACATAGTGAGACAAGTTTAAAATAATAATAATTTCAGCAATAATACAAGGCTTTCCAGCTTTTTTTTTTTTGAAACAGATCTTACTTTGTAATTTAAACTGTCATTGAACTCACTATGTAGCCCAAGCTGACCTCGAACTCATACACAATCTCCTGCCTCAGTCTCCCAAGTGCTATTATTACAGGCATGTGCCACCATGCTCAACTAATGGCAATACTCTTTATTTTTATTTTTTATAATTTGAGATAGGGTCTTGCTATGCAGTTCAGGCTGGCCTTGAACTCATAGTGATCCTCCTGCCCCAGACTAACAAGTCCTGGGATGATAAATGTGCACCACTATGGCCAGCAGCAATAATCTTTCAAACATACAGTTTAAGTAGAAATCATGCTATATTATGAAATAATAAAATACATTCTGTTATGCATTTTAAAACTCTACATTGCCAAATGTGGCAGCACATGCCTATAATCCCAGCACTCAGAAGTCTCAGGCGGGAGGATTCTTATAAATTCAAAACCAGTCTGGGCTACAAAGTGAGCTCAAGGCTAGCCTGAAAGGTATAGAGAGATCTTATCTCAAAAACACAAAATAAATATATAAAATAAGTAAAAAGGGCTGAGAATGTAACTCAGTGCAAAGGCACTATGTGCAATTTCCAGTACAAGTAAATATACAGCAACTCTGTTCCTGGATGGGAAACTGAGACAATTGTTTGATAAATTTAGCTCCCTTCTCTTCCGCTTTTCTTACTGATCCTTGACTTTCCAAAATAAAGTTTAAAATAAAACAAAACAAACCCAAGCAATGTAGTCATTGTGTAACTACACATAACTAGGGAGTTATTTACTTTGAATCATATGGTTTGTTTTCCCCATTTAGTCCTTTGCCTAGTTGTAGATCCAGTATTAAAATTGCTGTCACAAATTGGGCATGGTAGCCCTCTCCTGGAGGCTGAAGTAGGAGGATCACCTCAACCTGAAGTCCAACTTGGGATATATAGCAAGTTCAAAGTCAGCCTGAACAACTTAGGAAACCCTGTCTCAAAAATACCAAACAAAACAAAACTCAAAGTTCCTGTCACAGAAAGGCAATGAAGTAACATGATGCAACTCACTCATATAAATTCACCTTGAACTTTAACTTACTTAGCTTTTAAAGCCTTTTTTAAAAGGATGCAATCTGTGATCCAAAATTGGCCGGGGGACTTTTTTTTGTGGTACCGGGGATCGAACTCACAACCTTGCACTTTGCCAGGCCCGTGCAGGTGCTTGTACCACTGAGCTATGTCCCTGGTCCTGGAGGATTTATTGACTCATGTTTACAGATATGATTTACAGGTTTAAGCAATGCTCTAGAGATTATCAGATGATTGGATGCTGATCCCTGATGCAACTTCCTCATTCATTCCCCAGGCAAGTGCCATAATCTACATGTACGGAAATTCTCTCTTTTTTATTTTTGGTGTCAGAAATTGAAAGTAGGCACCACTTTTCCAAAAAGTATTTTCTCTATTGCTGGGGGGAAGGGCAAAGGAGCTTCAGCCAAACTGGGGTGTTAGCTGAGAGGAGCAAGAAATTAACTGAGAGAGTGATCAAGCTGCTGCTCCCAGAGCTACAGGTTTGATTTGATTTGCGGGGGTGGGTGGGGTGGAGAAGTGAGCTGAACCCCAACAATTTTCACTGATCAGCAACATGGTTTCAAAAGATGTGCCTCTTTGTAACAGACTTAGATCTCCAGGAGTTCAGGGTCAACTTGTTCTAGAGATCGGTAAAATTTTGTGTAGCTGGCACCATCACCTTGCATAAACATCTCAGCCTTGTACTCAGGCTAACAGGCAGCCACCTTGGGTACTGCTGTGTTACTCCTGTAGCTGGTGTCATTGTCTTGCATAAATACCCTGAGCTTATGACAGGGCTGAAGTCTTTTCATGCTGGAGGTGCTGAAAAAGCACAGTAAAGACATGCCAACGCCAGACACAGATTAACCCTGTATCATAGTCTGGGACAAAACATTTTAATATATATGTCCATACGTATGTATATAGTTTTATTTGATTCTTTGGTTTAGTTGTTTGAAACAGGGTCTCACTATGTAGTTTAGGTTGACTTTGACCTCATCATGTAGCCCAGGGTGACCTCCAAATTGAGGTGATCCTCCTGCCTCAGTCCCCTGAGTGCTTGAATTGTAGACATGTGCCACTACCCCTAGCTCAGACCTGTTTGTTTGTTTGTTTGTTTTTCAAGTCCATTGTATTTCAAATAGAAAAGAAGAAGGAAAAAAACATTTCAAAGCACTTCAATCAAAGGGCAATAGCTTTGCAGACATTGGACCTTGTCACCCACATGTCATTCAGAGAACAACACCTCTATGTGCAGTTGTCCAAACAACACCAGCACAGATCTTTCTCTTCAGTGAACTCCGAGAAATCAGTTAGTATATACATATGTTGTTTCTTTCCGCTTCTCACACTAGTGAGACGATACGATGTTTACACATGTGTGTCTCATTTATTTCACTTTATGAGTATGGTCTCAAGCTCAGACCTTTTAAAATTATTTATTTATTGGGTTTTGGTTTGTTTGTTTTGTTTTGTTTTGTTTTTTGAGACAGGGTTTCACTCTGTATCTCAGGCTAGCCTTGGATTCGTGCTGATCTTCCAGCTTCAGCCTGCCAAGGGCTGGGATTATAATCTTGCACCACCACACTCAGCCAGACCTTGTTTTGTTTTTTTTTAATGATCAGCATGTATATGTGCATAGCTGAGTGGAGTCTGACTCAAGGGTTAAAATACCAAAGGGGACAGACAGAGAATGCAAAGCCTTTAATCCCATTTTAGTCTCCCATTAGATATCTATAGGCCCAAGAGTTAATTTGCTCAGCAGAAACAGCCTTCAGGATTCCAGGAAGTCATCCAGGTGACCGATATAACCTGCTCCTTAGAGGTGTTATCAGCACATCTAGTACCAAACTATCAGGCACTGCCTAACCGTGACTGAACAATTTGTGATTTTACAGCTAGCTCATGAAGCTAGAGGGTTGTTTTGTCTTGCTCTCAAGCTCTCATCTCATGTAAACATCCTGCTTTTTAGGGTTTGATCAGGGCCTCCTGATGGACCTGCTGAAACATGCCTTGCTAGGAAGGGTAATAGCTCATCATACCCCCAGGAGTTTATTTTGTCATCCCAGCCTCTGTCCAACCACTGTTGCACCACTGGTGGCCCTTATGTATCTCAGGAATGAAAAATGTTAACTTGGAAAATAACCCTAATATCAATATTTCTGCTTTCCTTTGAGGAGTCACTGGCCCACCCCTAAAAACACATGAATGTAAATTTTATTAGAATAAATCAGAATAAATTTACAGAGCACAGGTCTGTAAATTATTATGTTTATAAGCCCTCAAATCAACACCCAAGACCAATTTCTTTTAGACAATGTCCTGCACCTGGACTACACAGTGGGCCAGAACATGAGGTGGAGGACCCATCTCAATACTGATCACTCTGAAAACAAAATGCAGGTTGCTGCCACTGTTCTGGTTTGGCTCTGTCCCCTGGAATTGATATGTTGGGAACTGAATCCTCAGAGTCTTCTGTTAGGATTGGATGTAGGGCCTTTGGAGATGTCTAGGTTAAGGGAGCAGAGCCCTCAGGAAGGGATTCAAGTATCCTTGGGTGAATGAATCAAAAGATTGTTAAAGGTGCAGCTTCCATAAGGGAGTTCTACACTGGTGGTGGAGCTCATAGGTAAAGCACTTGCTCTGTGCCCTAGGTTGCAGAGCAAAACAGAACAAAACACCCAGGAGCTGGCTCAGGCACACTTATTTAGACAGGTTCTTGCTGAATAGTTCAGGCTGACCCTGAACTCACTATGTAGCCCACACTGGCCTCGAACTTGAGGCTATTCTCCTGCCTCAGCTTTCCAAGTGCTGGGATTACATGTGTCACCATGCCTGGCTAGGCACACTCGTGCTTTTGTGTGTGGGGGATAACTGGGGATTGAACTCATGACCTTGCACTTGCCAGGCAGGTGCTTATGCCACTGAGCTATATCCCTGGCCCTTGAACCAATATTTTGAACTAGTTTTAAGCATCTCCTTGTCGCAATGGAAAACAGACTGAGGCACCCACGCACTAAATTCACCGGCCTTGGAAAGACATTTGAAAGACACTGGGTTCAGCCATTAGCAGATTTAAATGCCAAAGACGACAAGAAAAATTTTAGTTTTTACAGAGTTACATTTGGTGTCATAAAATGTGAAAGAACTTTTAAAATAGGAGGTAGCCTTCCATTACAAAATAGTGAGCTTACCATTGTCAGAGTCAGGAGGTTTTTCTAAGTTTTTGACACCGTTGGATTGCAACCTGAACATGTGCATCCCTGCTGCAGTCCATCTCAAGTCTCTTCGAGACAGGAGAGGAGAGCCCGACCTTCCCCCAGCCTCCCTACGTGCACCTGAGCATCATGCCAGCAGCTCTGCCAGATGTGCGGTGCACTGTCCTGACGGCACCTGCCAGTCCTCCTCCCTGCCAGCTGGCGTCACTGTCTCTCCTCCTGCACTAAGGGCTCCGCCCTGTGTCCCCCCCACCATGGTTCACTCAGTTTGGTGTCCAGGACTATGCTGACCGGACACCCTCCCTACTGCATGATGTCTGTGGGATGGGATTTTCATCCAACTTCTCAAAGTCAGAGAGCTCTTTTCAGGATGATTCTCTAAAGTTGATAACAGGCTTTCTTCCAGAAAATTGCCAGGCAAGCTGAATTCCATCTATTTTAAGAAAATACTCTTGAATTTCAATTTCTAAAAGCAGAAAAAGCTACATTTTGGGTTCCGCAAGTAATATATATCTTTAAATTATAGCCTTGAGGTCATGAAATAGCTTGTGTTATTTATCCTTGAAAACATGCATCACCACACACACACAAAAAAAAGGTGGGGGGGTTGGGGATTTAGCTCAGTGGTATAAGCGCCTGCCTGGCAAGTGCAAGGTCATGAGTTCAATCCCCATTACCGCAAAAAAAAAAAAAAAAGAAAGAAAGAAAAGAAAAGAAAATACGCATCACAAACAGGAATGAGACCAGGCACAACTTTACAGTTAGTTTACAGCTATAAAAGGGTTCTAGCTGGTGGTGATGGCACACTCCTGTAATTCCAACACACAGGAGGTTGAAGCAGGAGGATCTCTAAGAATTTAAAGCCAGCCTGAGCTACATATTGAGTTCAAGTCTGAATCATAAAGCAAGACCCAACCTCAAAACAAACAGACAAACAAACAAACGGGTGGGAGATTTACTTCAGTGGGGTAAGCACCTGCCTGGCAAGCATGTCATGAGTTCATTCCCCAGTACCGAGAGAGAGAGAGAGAGAGAGAGAGAGAGAGAGAGAGAGAGAGAGAGAGAGAGAGAGTTAGTTTACTAGGAAATAGGAATAGCCCCTGAGAGACAGGAGGGTTCCAAGTAGGTTGCCACAAGTTCTCTTAATTTAAAATTACTTATAGGCAAGTAGGGTATTGGAAATGCTTAATTGTTTAGCGAGACAAAAAATTAAGAGAGCCCATTCCCAGATATCATCTCCGTCTGCAAGGTTTATATTTGCAATCCCATGGAGAAGTTATTGGAATTCTAGTGAGTTAATTCCAGTTGACCACTTCCAGTGCAACCCACAGTGATGCTACAGGCAGCTAAGCTAGTTAGAAATATTATAGGCCGTCAGACAGGGCTAGGCCCTCAAGGAAGCTGGCACAGATGTCTGGTGACCTTACATTGCTTAAAGACAGTTGAAGGGAGGTTGGGGATTTAGCTCAGGGGTATAAGCGTCTGCCTTGCAAGAGTTCAATTTCCAGTACCAAAAAAAGAAAGAAAGAGAGAGAGAAAAAAAGAAATGAAAGCCAATTGAAGGGACAAAGAAATAGTCTAGCCAGGTCTGTACATATCACTCTATGGAGATAGGACCAAGTTTATCCAAAATGGAGGTAACTGCTCTTCTTTCAAGGAAAGTTCTCTGTGCTGGTTCCCTATAGTTGCCCATTACAGGTGATGGTTACTTGAAAGCACCCAATTGGTCTCTAGTCCAGTTCTTTCACAGTGTTTACAGTACTCTGGGATCTCAGAAGAAACCAGTTAGTTTGTATTAAAACTTCCTCAGAATTCAGAATCTCAGTAAGGAGTGGCTGCACTTCCCTTCAAAATTTTAGTAGAGTGGACAGGACCCCTGCTACCTGACAGAAATTCATCCTTTGTCCAAAATCCTAGGTCAGCCGGCCTAGTGTTGCGCATCTGTAAGCCCAACACTGGGGAGGCTGAGGCAGGAGGGTCATCCTGAGTTCAAGGACAACGTGGTCAACATAGTGATATAGGGGAAGAAACTCCCAATCTATTACGTGTCCCATACAAGTTCATGTTCTTTTAAATAGAGGAATGAATTTTAGGGATAACAGAGGTTCAGAGAAAAATATATTTATTGAAAGAAAGAAAGCTTCTATCTGAGAGAGAGACAAAAAGGAGTCCCAAGTGGGTCTTTTCTAGTGACTTCTATAGAGCAAAACCATGAGGTGACATGTGTTCAAGGTAGGGAAAAGTAGGAATTTGCAAGCCAGGTGGGCATGAGGTAGGACAGAACTATGGTCAATCGATAAGCTTATGAGATAATTACTCATTGATTAAATCAGGATTCAATGGGGAGGTGAGTCACATAAGCAGTCATCAATACAGAATAGGGTCTTTGCCGATAAGGGTTTGTGTTAATGACTCTGGCTAGCCTCATCAAGGTAATTGATACCTATTAGAACATCAGTCCCTGATGTTTGTATTTAGGGTGTGGTTGCATTTGTTTTGTCTTTTGTTTTGAGATCTGGCCCAAGGCAGAGTTGTCTGTCTTCTCCCTTTCTGCACTGGCTCCTTCAAGGATCCAGCCTTCAAGGGTCCAGCCATACCTGTCTGCTTATAGTATTTCTAGCTCAACTGCTTGGAACCAAATAGCAAGACTCTGAATCCAAAAGAAGTACAAATAAGGGGTTGGGGATTTAGCTCAGTGGCTCAGGTGCTTGCCTGGTAAGTATAAAGTTGTGAGTTTGATCCCCAGAACCAAAAAAAGTACAAATAAATAAAAATAAAAACACTAATCCTAGCACTCAGGAGATGGAAGCAGCAGGATCGTTGAGAGTTTAACACAAGCCTGAGCTACAAAATGAACACAAGGCCAGCCTGAACCACATAGTTGTTGGGGCACAATTATAATGTAATAACATATTTATAAAATAACAAATTTGTATGTATTTCATGATATAAATTAGAGAGCTATTGGAGGTCTCTGACCAAGTTTCTGCTAAATTCAATTGACCTTGACAGTGTCTAAAACCAAACCCAACTACATATATCTCTGATAAGCACTGAGTCAGTAACTGTCTATACTTTAAAGCACCCTGGGCTAGTCAAGGACACTTTTCACTACGCCATCCTGTAAGAGCCCCCTCCCCTAGTTCTTGGAATGTTTCTATATTATGATAAAACATTTCTTTCTTTCAAAAAATCTGTTTAAGTTTAGCCTGCCTGTCAATACAGGACTCAGTGCATGTAACCAATTATGTTACTTTTGTCATTTGCTTTCCACTTTTCCTTTTGTCTTTTTGAGACAGGACCTCCCTATGCAGTTCAGACTAGCCTAGTTCAGAACTCACTTTGTGGCTCAGGCTGGTCTCAAACTCACAAATAATCCTCCAACTTCAGCCTCCCAAGTGCTAGGATTATAGGCATGAACCACCACACCCAGCTCTACTTTCCACTTCTAAATGCTATATTTCTTGGTTACTTTTCTTTCATTGTTGAGACAAAATACCTGACCCCCAAAGTGAAGCAAGGAAAGGTTTATTTATCTTACATTTTTTGGAAATTTTGATATAGGGGAATGAAACTCCCGACCTACTATGTCCTTGAGTTCATGTTCTCTAAAATCAAAGAATGAATTTTAGGAACAACGGAGGTTAAGAGTAGAATATATTTATTGAGAGAAAGAAAGTTTCTGTCTGAAGAGAGACAGAGGGGTCCCACCCAAGCGGGTTGCCCAGGACTCTGTTTCTCCAGGGACATTTATAGAGTAAAACATGGGTTCAAGGGGGGGGGGCTCACAAGGCAGATGGGGATAAGGTGGGACGTAACTATAATTAGCCAATAAGATTGGTAGTTAAGGTAAACTTGATTAAATTGGGGACAAATGGGAAAGCAAGTCAAGTAGGAAGCAGGCATTCTTAGAGCTGTGACCTTTCCCCTAGGGGGATGGGATAGTGACTCCAGGCTTTCTCAGGGAACTAATTAGAATATCAGTGTTTAGGATGTGGATGCATTTGTTTGATCTTTTGTTTTGAGGCCTGGCCCACAGCAGGAAGTGTCTGTCTCCCCCACAGTTGCAAGGTATTTGCACTGGCTCCTTTGAGGACCTACCCCTGTCTCACTGCCTATAATATTTCTAACTTGGCTGCCTGTAACAGTTTCAATCCACATTCAGCTGGCCCCACATTCAGCTGAGGGGCAGCCATTCATGGTGGCTGCAAATAGCAAGAATGAACAGGACAAAAGAGTGAAAACTTGACTCCTTTTTGCCCTTACATTGTATGCTGGCTCCCCACCCCCAGGTGCAGCATTCACAACACCAAAACCAATGCTAGACAACAAAACAATCACAAACGTTCGATTCAGCTGCCTCCATGATTGCATGACAGCTTGCAGGGCTATCCAAAAACAAACCATAACAATATATAAGCTAAACTCTATAAACTCAGGGCTGTTGCCTTTGGGAGGTATTCCACGATAGTCCACTGGCATGAAGATTAAGCAGTCCACTGGTGTAAGATTAAATGCTGCCTTCTTATCTCCTCAGTGTGAAGAGTTTTCCTTTCGGTTTGGCTTGGGAAACTTCCCACAACTTAGTGAAACCCTGTCACAAAAAGATGGGGGGAAAAAGGAGAAGAAAAAAAGCAAAAAAAAAAAAAATGAATACGAGATAGCTAAGCATGGTGTTGCATTTCTATAATCCAAGCACTCTGGGAGGCTGAGGCAAAAGAATAACAAATTTGAGCCATGCCTGAATGATTTAAAGATTTAGGGAGACACTGTCTCAAAATAAATAAAACAAAGAAACAATAAAGGCAAGACTGGGAATGTATCTTAGTGGAAAGGCCTGGGGATACATGCCCCTAATAAAAATAAAAACAAATAAATAGACCCAAATACTGGTATAGGATGGGTTTTCCAAAATCAGCACCTAACACTCTAGGGTTAGAATGTCTCAATCTAGCTGGGTATAGTGGTACACACTGATAATCCCAGCACTTGGGAGGTTGAGGCAGGTGCATCCACACAAGTTCAAGGCGAACCTGGGCTACACTACAAGTTCAAGACCAGTCTGGCTTATACAGGGAGACTCTGGTCTCAAAACTAATCAGGCTGGGGATTTAGCTCAGTGGCATAAGCACCTGCCTTGCAAGCACAAGGTTGTGAGTTTGATCCCTGGTACCAAAAAAAAAAATCAGTATCTCAGCCTACTCATTCCTGAGTCACTCCTAGAGACTGGAGGTGGATTCTTATGCTGTGCTCTATATGTAACCCTAGGGAGCTGAGCGGAGTAACCACAGATGGGCCCTTGACCTTGTCTGCTGCCTGATGGTTAGCTTCTTTGGCATGGCCAAACTGGACAAAGCTCAGGAGGGCTTGACCACTGCTAGGCCTTGGACATGGTTTGTTTGTGGGTTGGAAGTGCCTCCCCTGTGAGGTGATACTGAGGAAGCAGTACTTTCAAAAAGGGGGACACATTGGGCAGGGTTGGGTCACCACCACTCCCATGAATGGTCCATACAGGTTTTGCAGGGTGGGAGGACCAGTTACTACAAAGCAGGCTGGTTTCCTTTCTGCTTCTCTGCCATGGTGAACAATTTGATCCCAAAACTGAGCAAACCAAATACTGTCATTTCCTTACTCCAGTGGCCTGCACTTTATATATTGCCCTCTTTGAAATAATGTAGATTACACTACAGTAAGTCAAACTCTAGGACAGGAATTAACACTCAGAGATGATACTTTGGGCTTGAGGCAGAGTACTCAGCAAGCATGTGCAAAAGTCCTGGGTTTGATCATTATTGTGAGAGAGACAGATTCCTTCTCACTTCAGAAAGAATGGTGTTATCAAGACATGAACCAATAACAAATGCTGGTGGGGATGTGGGGAAAAAGGAATCCTTCCTCACTGTTGATGGGAGTGTTGACTGGTGTAATTACTGTGGAAATCAGTGTGGCAATTCTTCAAGAAATTAAAACTAGAATCAGCACAGGAAAAAGCTGGGACTCAGTAACCTGCCCTTTTCTCTCAATTTTCTCTCTTTCTCTGTATCTGTCTGTGTCTCTATCTCTTCCCTTTGTCTTTTCATTCCTTTTTTTGGTCCTTCTTCCTTTTTTCCTCCCCCCCTCTCTTTTCTAAACAGCTAGGGAGAACTCCAGCCACAGAAATATAACCCCATCCCCCAAACCCAAAGACCAAGTTCAGATAATATCTCAAACACTCCTTCATTCTTTCTTTTCTACTCCCTTTTCCAGTTTTCCAAAGCTTGTGTGCCTACCATTTGTCCTACAGCTTTGCTTCTATTTCCTCCCCAGTTTTATTTGTTTCATATACTATCCTCCCTAAATTTCCCCACCACAGAATAAAACCACTCTACCAAGGGGAAACACTTTGCATACAAACTCCTAATTTATGATTGGTTCTGTTCTATAACTATAGGCTTTGCTCCTATAGTCTAAACTACAAAATCAATAGTTACCACAGCTTGTCAGTTTCTAAATTGTGTTTGATGCTATCATTATTACCAATTTTACTACATTATCCAGTAGGTCATATCTGTTGTAATCAGTTGCTCTCCCTTCTAACAATCCAGGGAAGCTCTGAGGTAATAACCTTACCAAAGCCCTACACCAAAGGACTGGTGACTTAGCCACATAGATACTAACATCTCACTCTTAGTTAAATGGGAAAGTAGAATCTTGGGACAAACACAAGCTAAGAATCTCCTACATAGAAAAAACATCCCTGAAGGACAGACTTTTCCTAAAGAGGTCTTGGCACTAGTGATATAGCTACCCACTGCAAAAACTCACAAAGATCATCCTAGAAAACAAAATAAAAAAATTTAACCAGAAAATGACAAGATGAAAAAACAAAATGCAATCTCAGATCTCCAACCCACTGAAAACAAGTCCAAGAGACATTGACATAAGATACATCAGAAGACACACACCTGAAATTTATGATGTAACAACTGAAGTAAAGAAACAAATCCATCAGCATTTATAAAGGGACTGGTCAGAAAGTCTAGAATAGAGATAAATAAAAAAGATGATGATAGGAAGATGATGGAAGCTGTGAAAGATGCATATAGTAAAGAAATAGAAAAGAATAGAACAAATACCTAGGAAATTAAAAAATCCATTGAAAAGTGGCAAAATCACTTGAATGAAACTGAAGACAGATTTCCAGACCATGAAAACAGAATCTCAGCTAGCAACCATAAAAGGAAAGATCTCTTGAAAATAACAAAAGGTCAGGAAATAACAATTCAACAGCTACAGGATGATGCAGAGAAAAATAATATAATAGTAATTGGTGTCAATGAAAAAGCAACAGTCAACACAAATGTCATAAAAAGCTATTTGTAGAAGTAATAGCAGAAAATCTCCCAAGCAAGGAAAAAGAATCTGATATAAGTGAGGCATATAGAACTCTACTTAGCCATAAACAAAATAAATCTGCACGCAGACATATAATAATCTAGATCCTAGAAATTCAGCCCAAGAACAGAATACTAAAATCTGTTAGTAGACTGGAGATATAGCCCAGTAGCAATGTACCACCTTCTTCTTCTTCTTCTTCTTCTTCTTCTTCTTCTTCTTCTTCTTCTTCTTCTTCTTCTTCTTCTTCTTCTTCTTCTTCTTTTTCTTCTTCTTCTTCTTCTTTTAGACAAGTTCTCACTATGTAGTTCAGGCTGGCCTTGAGTTCATTTTGTAGCTCAGGCTGGTCTCAAACTCTCAATGATCCTCCTGTCTCAATCTCCTGAGTGCTGGGAATATAGGCGTGAGCCACTATGCCTGGCTGCAATGTACCTTCTTGGCTAGTATGAGGTCCTGAGTTCAATTTGTGGTACCAAAAAAAAAAGTAAAAGAAAAAAGCTGTTAGAGAAAAGAAACAGATCACCTATAAAGGAAAGCACATCAGAATCACAGCATATACCCTCAAGTCAAGAAGAGCTTAGAGCATAGTATTTCAACTCCTGAAAGAAAACACCTTCTAACTTAGACTGATGTACTCTACAAAACTATCTTTCAAAACTAATGGAGCAATAAGATACTTACATGACAAAGAACAACTGAAGAAATTCATGACCACAAAGCCATCACTACAAAGAGTACTGAAAGATGATCTAGACCAAGATAAAAATGAACACAATTCCAAGAACAAAGAAACCACCAAGCAGGGAATGCAATTAAATGGAGGGAAAAAGTAGGGAAGCAACAGCAGGAAAATAACATGACAAAGATAACCCAATACATATCAGTTATAACCATCAATGTAAATGGCCTCAATTCACTAATCTAAAGAAAGAGACTAGCAGAATGGATCAAGACATAATAAAATAACAAAAGGTCAGGAAATAACAATTCAACAGCTACAGGATGATGCAGAGAAAAATAATATAATAGTAATTGGTGTTAATGAAAAAGCAGGAGACAACACAAATGCCATAAAAAATCTGTCATAAAATAAATCTGTCATAAAAATGTCATAAAAATCCAATTATGTGCTGTATACAAGAAACACATTTAAAAAAGAAACTCTAAAACTCAAAGGATGGAAAGCAGTGCTAAGAGGGAAACTTATAGCAGTGAATTCTCACATGAGGAAAATAAAATGAGCACAAACAACAACCTAACCACACCTCAAGCTTCTACAAAAAGAGCAATGGGCTGGGGATTTAGCTCAGTGGCATAAACACCTGCCTGGCAAGCGTGAGGTCGTGAGTTTGATCCCTGGTACCCCCCCAAAAAAAGATGTACAGAAAGAGCAAGTCAAGCACTCCTACCATAAATGTCATCTTGGAGATAGAACAGTTCTCCTAATTTACTACTTGGAGAAGTTTTTGAAGGGACTCTCAAGGTCCTGCTCATTTCCCTGCTTTTTGTCCTCAGACTTAGTAAGTGGGTAGTCTAGAGAAGGCTTTGTCTTAGCCCTAGGAGTCTCAAACTCAGTTAAAGGGTTTTGACCATCCTGGAGCCCTAAAATCATTAGAATTATCTCATTTTATTTAAACCTCTGCCATACACTCATTTGGGAGATCAGGGATCTAGGTCAGTACGCAATAATAAACTAGCCAAATGGATGCACCTTGAGACCATACTTGAGTGAAAGCAATCAGGCTCACATGTGTAAATACCATATTCTTTCTCTGGTGTGAGAAATTGAAAGTGTAAATGAGGACCAAAATGTATAATAGATGTTGGAAAATGGGAAGGTAATATTCCAGTGAGAAGGGGAAGAAAGGAAGGGTAAAGAAAGAAGGAATAAGGAAAAAAAGATAATAGAAAAATGGAAGCAAAGCTTTTGTTAATAAAGAAGGGAAGAACATTTAAAGGTAAGGAAATGGAATGGGAAGAAAAATCAATATATATCATGTACAGGTACAAACTCCCTATGATGAATGTGATCATTATATGTATCTAAAATGTATCAGTAAAAGAAAAGATAAAAGATAGATGCATACTCATGATTATAGCAGCACAATTCATAACAGCCAACTCCTGGCATCCATCCACGAGTGAATAGATTAAAAAATGTGATATTTACGTAGCATGGACTTCTACTCCACCACACAGAAAGACAAACTTGAGGCATTTGTAGGAAAATGGACATACATTGAGACTAGAATATTATGTCAAATAAATCAGACACACAAGCTCAAACGTTACCTAGTTTGTCTTACATGAGAAAACTTGAGTAATAACAAGAGCAAAATAAAAGATAGGTAACAGAAAACAGGGAGATCCATCTTTCTCAAAGGGAAAAAGGATGAACAGATGGAGGGAGTGGGGAGGGGGAAGAAATAAGAGATGAAAACAGGAATGGGGATGCATTGTGTCCCTGGACCAACTTCCTACCAGAACTGTGACCATGTCTCAAAAAAAGGCAGGGGCTGGGTTGGTGGGCTGGGATCAAGGGTTGAGTGGGAAAAGGAGAGAGGGAAGGGAAAGGGAATGAGAAAGCAGTTAAAATGTGATGTGTACATGGGCCAGTGACACACAGGGAATGTAAACATTATGTACTACACATAGGTACCAGTGAATTTCAGAACAACTTTGTAGAACCTTCAAAAATGTTAACTTTATCCAACCTCAGATATTTTGTTAAGATAATGCAAAACAGACTAATAAAATCCCCTCCCCCCTCTTGATTTTAGTTTGGAATACATTTTGTAACACCAAGGAATATACACATACTTGTAAAACTGGACCAGATATTTCATAAAACAATACATATTTCCTATATGTGTTGTGCATTTCCTATGCTACTTATCTTTTCTTTTTTAAAAAAATATGTCAGATTTTAAAACTCATTAAATTAATCTGGTGTGTTGGTGCACATCTATAATTTTAGTATTCCAGAGGCTAAGGCAAAAGGATCTCTGGGAGTTCAAGGCCAGCCTGGGCTACACAGCGCATTCAAGGTCAACTGAGTTACATAGCAAGACCTTGTCTCAAAACAAACAAACCAACAAACAAGAAACGTTAAACTGATTTCACAACCAATAAATGGTCATGACCTTAGGGTTAGGGTTAGGGTCAGGGTTTTTTGGTAGTTGAAAAGCACTGCAGTGCTGGGCATGGTGGCTCACGCCTGTTATCCCAGCACTCGGGAGTTGTTGTGAGTTCAAGACCAGCCTGGGCTACAAAGTGAGCTCAAGGCCAGCCTGAATTGCACAGCGAGACCCTGTCTCAAAAAAAGACAAAAAAAAATCAAAAAGGAAAAGAAAAGAAAAGCACTGCAGTGACAGATAGTGGTGTAGGACTTAGCACCTGCTCCTGGATCAGTTTCATCTACCTTTTACCTGTAAGTTGTGTGATACTCTTGGCTAAACCTACGTTGTCCCTGGATGAGTCTGAATCTTGGAATGAGGTTAAGTAATCTCTGCTGTTTTGTTGTGCTTGCATCAACACACAGTGAGAAAGCAGTGTTTACAAAGCCTGGGTGGAACAGAGAGAAGAAATTAGTCACAGAGATCTCAGCATCTTAGGAAGATGCTTTAGGATCCATGACATGAAAGAAAGGAAAGTACATTAGATTCCAGCAGAGAGGGTACTCTGTTGACAAAGATGAGGTAGGGACTTGGGAGACCTGTAAGATCTGCTGGTCAGTGGTAAGTGAGGTGGAGAATGGCATATGCAGAGTCATTCCTTCCATTCATGCATTTTGGTTACAACACCCCAAAGCATTTGTGATGTCTGCATTTATATGCTTGATGGGCACATAGTATCTCTGGAAAACACTCATGGACTGCTCATGGATGTGCATCACTATAGGGGTTAGTGGGGGGGAACGCTTAATTTTCAAACTGTGTGCTTTTGTACTGTTTGTTTGTTTTAGAGAAGGATCTCTGCTATGTAGTTCAGGCTGCCCTTGAACTCACAGAGATCCACCTGCCTCCGTCTTCCAGGTGCTGGTGTGGGTGTGTGCCAGCATGGCTGGTTCCTTTTGTACTGTTTTAAGTTTCCACCATGGAGGCAGGCCTGAACCATACAGAGACTCTGTCACAAAAACAACAATAAACTAGGCTTGGTAACTGTTGTACCCAAAAAGGCTGCACCCCAAAATAAAATGAAAATTGTAAAAAGGCAAAAAGAATAAAAAGGCCAAGACGTTTTGGAGGAAAAAGAAAAGAGCGCTTTATTATTTAGGCTGGTATCCAGCAACACAGAGTGAGGATGGAATTTACACTGCTGTGCAACTGGGCTAAGATTTGGGGATGGTTTATAAAGGGAAAAAACCGCAAAGATGTGGGCGGCCCACACCTGTGCATTTCTGAGGAAACGGGACATCATGTTTTCTCCTTTTTAAAGGTCAAAGGGTGTGGTGCATACAGAACAGAATGGTGGCACTAAGAGTTAGAGTACAACAGTAACTCGGTTTATTTCATTTCTCCTACTCCTATTGATATAGAGGAATGAAACTCCCGATTTACTATCTGCGAGTTTGTGTTCTCTAAAGTTGGAGAATGAATTTTAGGAATGACGGAGGTTAAGAGCAGAATGTATTTATTGAGAGAAAGAAAGCGTCTGTCTGAAGAGAGACAGAGGGGTCCCGAGCGGGTTGCCCAGGACTCTGTCTTTTCCAGGGACTTTTATATAGTAAAACCATGGGGCAAGATGGGTTCAAGATGGGGAAGACAAAGCAGATGGATATAAGGTGGGACATAACCATAGTTAGCCAATAAGATCAATAGTTCAGGTAAAATTGATTACATTAGGGGCAAATGGGAAAGCAAGTCAGGTAGGAAGTGGGCATTGTTAGAGCTGTGCCCTTTCCCTAGGGGCATGGGATAGTGACTCCAGGCTTTCTCAAGGTGAGAGGGAACTAATTAGAATATAGAACTAATTAGGATGTGGATGCATTTGTTTGATCCTTTGTTTTGAGGCCTGACCCACAGCAGGAGGTGTCTGTCTCCCCCACAGTTGAAAGGCATCTGCGCTGGCTCCACCCAGGACCTAGCCCTGTCTCTGCCTATAATATTTTTAACTAACTCAGCTGCCTACAACATTATCACTGACACATGAATCATTTAAAAAGGAATAAAGTCTCTTCTGACACTGTTAACCTGCAAAGTAGATTTCCTTAAGCGGATTAATCTAGGTAAAGAATAGGAGTAATAGGTTCAGTAAGTGTCAGTTGTTTAAGATTGTTTTACGATACATAAAGATAGTTGATGTTTGTTTTGAGACAGGGTCTCACTATGTAGTGCAGGGATTACAGGCATGACAGTTGTCATGTGGATGACTCAGTTTGGTAAATGACGCAGGGCAGGGGATTGTGAAATCTTCTATTGTGTGAAGTGTTTCTCCATAACACAGGGATCTGGATCACAGCCTGATAGATTTCTAGATAATGAGCCAAGTAAACACTTAAGAGGAGACACAGCATCTAAACAGGTTTTGAAACTAAAAATAGAGCGCTTTTGCAAACAGTTGTTAAGAAAATGTTTGATTTAAAGCTGGTATCTAGGAACTGGGCATAGTGGTGCACACCTGTGACCCCAGCACTAGGGAGGCTGAGTTAGGAGGATCCAGAGTGTTCGAGGCCAGGCTAGGTTACATAGTGAGTTCAGGGCCAGCATGCACTACATAGTAAGACCTTGTCTCAAAAAACTCAAAATTAAATTAGTTAATTAATAAAATTTTAAAAATAAATAAAACTGGTATCTAAATTGTCATTTGTGGCACACAAGTCATAACATGACTAAAAGTCCCTCTTCGCCAACATACGTAAAGCTATATATGACTTTTTCCATACATCACCTCAACAAATTCCTTTTAATTTTTTTTTTTTTTTAACGCAGGATGGAACTCATGACCTGGTGCTTGCAAAGCAGGCACTTATGCCTGCTGAGCTAAATCCCCAGCCCTGTATTTTCTTTTCATTGGCTATGCTGATGAATAACCAGGCACTGATCCCAGTTTTGCCTTAAACTTTGTTCTAAATGCTTGAACAATGGCCCAGACTCTGACTCCCTGCCCCCTAGCCCCTTTGTAATGCAGCACATTTCCAGCTTGATGTGAGTCAGTCCCTCGTGGACTGATGTGAGTTCCTCCCTGGGCAGGTTTACTATTCCTGCCTCCCTGAGAGTTTCCAAACCTGCTTCCTTCTGTTTACTGAAGTTCCCTCCTTTCCCAAGAGAAAGAAGCTCATTCAAAACATATTCCATACTGGGGACTTTCGGGAACTGCAAAAAAGGAAATCTGCCACTGGCTCACCTCTCAGGCCCTCCCGAGTGTAGGCAGAGATGCCAAGTAGAAGATATGGGCAGCGGAGCATCTTTGTCTTTACTGGACCCCTTTTAGGAAGTTGTCCAACCTCAGCTTTCTCTCAAGCTAATGAAGAAATTAACACCTGTCGAGGCATCTGATTCTTTCTTCTAGGAAGCCCTTCGGAATTAGTCTTTTGTGCCTGTTCCTTTTGAACACACTTTTGCTGCTTACACACAATCTTATACTCTCCAAGAAAAGCTGAGCTGGGGCAGTCTCTCAGCTGCTTGAAGACAACCAGCACATCATTCCACTTCACCGTCTCTGTTTTTTTTTTTTTTTTTTTTTTTAATGCTGGGGCCACAGGTGTGACCCAGCTCATTCCACCCTGTTTATTTTCCCTCTTCTCCTCTTGAAAGAGATGGGAAGAAGTTATGCATATGGCCATTAGACATCACTTTGGAATCAGACAGGCGTGAACTAGGTATTAGGATTTGCTGTAAGTGGAAATATACACACGGCATAGAGAACCAGAATGCACTTGTAACTTGCTGGGAAGTTATCTTGGGGAAAAAGTCTGTATTTTGTTTTCTTTTCCAGTCAATATAGTTGAATGCTAGATCACTTTAAATTATATTTTATCAGTGCATGTTACTATTACATGATGGTGGGGTTTATTTTCAGGAGAGGGTTCATGCATGTGACATCAATTCATCAATTTCAATCCCTTTGTTTCCCTTTCCATTTCTTTCTCTCCTCCTGCTTATCCCTTTCCCTGTCTCCAGAAATCTGTTTTCTAGTCTCCTGTCCTCTCTCCTGTATTTATTTATTTATTTATCCCCCCAAAGCCTCATATGGTCATGAGAGGTGGGCTTTTTGGAGACGGCTGAATCTAGAATTTGTGATTGGCTCATTGTCTAGCGCTGGGATTGGAGGTGTGCATGCTACCCCTGCTGTAGGGCGGGTATCCTAATTACAATATAAGGGAGGCAAAGAGGCTACATCCACCCTTTTTGGCTCTTGTTGCTTTTGGTACCTTCTGCTTCCATTAATCCTTGCCTTTCTGCCATGCTACCCTGCCTTGGAGCCAGCCAATTATAAACTGAAAATCTATACAAACTGTGAGCTAAATAAATCTCTCCTCTTTTTAACTTTGGGTGTTGGGTATTTTTCCTCAGAACTAGGACAGTGACCCATGAAGTTTCAAGTTGCTTGCAGGTAGGTAGTTTTCTTGTTCCTCTTGATGCCTAGTGTCTTAGTTATTTTTCTTGTTCCTGAGACAAAATACCTGACACCCAAAGTTCAGGGGAAAAAGTTTATTTAACTCATGGCTTGTAGAGGTTTCAGTCCATAACTGACTGGCTTCAAGTCAGGATGGCACTGGGCAGAAGAGCAACAGTTCATGGCAGTGGAAGACAACAAAAGCCACAAGAGAAATTAAGACAAGACTCTTTCTGTCCCTGATATTGCATCCAGTCTAATGGGATCAGGATGGTTCCAATTCCATCAGTGAACTGGTCCAGCAAGCAACCACCCTTAATCCCAGCACCCTCAATCCCAAAATTGCACTTCACATCAATCAAACACTCTAGATTCAGCCACTCCCAAAAATACTCTAGGGCCGTATAAGGCTTTGAGGGACATCAAGACACAAACCACAGCACTTAGCATAATGCTACACACATAGTTGACCTCAATTCATCTGTTTTGAATTGAATTTACTGCATTTCCAGAAATGGAGAGATCACCAGAAAAGATAGAGATCTGAGAAAGGTATTTAAACTGACTTCTAGGAAGATTCTTAACTGTACTTTGCCAATCTTGTTCTTTTACTGCCAGAAATGTCTTCAAGGAAATGAAATTACACTGAAATCCCTTTAGTACACACTGTGGATTCCAATCCACTCTCCAGCCTAGAAGCTCTGGTTCTTAAAGTATCATCAAGCTGATGACCTAAAAGCAACGGCAACCTGTGTGCTCATTGGTGACATGTGTGTCCCCATTGGCACGCATTACCTTCACATCCCTGTCCTTTTGTTTGTTTTTGGTGTTTTGAGACAAGGTTTCCCTGTGCAATTCAAGCTGGTCTTAAACTTTGTGTAACCTGGGTCACCTCTGAATCCTAAGTGATTCTCTTGCTTCAGCCTCCTGAGTGCTGGTATGATAGGTATATGCCACCAAGCCTGGCTGAAAGCAGTTTTCAATAAAGCAGAAATTATAATGATAAGCAGAAATGTTTTGAAAAGTATTTTAGTGGCAAGTGCCCCAAAACAAGAAGTCAGAGAACCCCAAGTTGATGGTCTGGCAGAGAGATAGAGGAATTCCTAGGATAAAAGCTAGATGGAAGCCAGAAGCCAGATATCATGACCAAGGTGACACTGAGGTTTGTGGGAACTTCCAGTGACCCAATGACCTCATTTTCCACAGCTGGAAAGTGCAATGGGCAGAGCCCTGCAAGTGCAAAACACCACATGTTCCTGTGCCCTTAGTTGAGGACTGATTGTACTTTAACCAAGTACTCCAAGGAGCAGAACTTGCCTCATCACAGCAGCACAGCTGTTTTCTGAATGTGAAGTAATCAATCACCAATCTTGGAACTTGCCCTGGACTTGCTCCCATGGACGAGGATGGGAGATTTGAGCTCTGTTGACCACAAAAGTCCTGCTGGGAGGGCAGAGGCCAGTGCCCTCCCTCAGGCCATCAGGGTTAGAGATCTCTTGTTGGGTGGTGACATCCAGTTACCCAAAAATCTAGAGTTCAGACTCTTGGTCCCCCAAGGAGAAGAAAAGCAAACTGCAAGTCCAAACTGCAGTACCAGCTCTGAGATGCATTGTGAAGAGTCGGCTTGAGACAGCACCATGTGGCATTGGTTATCTTGATAAAAATAACATCCCCTTTAATCTCCAATGAGGTTCTGCATAGTAGCATAAATTTGGTGTCATTGTTGGCATAGAGCATTTGGCAGAATACCAGATAAACAACTTTTGCAACAGGAACTGAGGGCAAAAGCTGGTTTTATAAACTGGGTCAAGAGGGGACCAAGGTACAAACCACAGCCCAGGACTTCTGGGTGAGATAAACAGGCAGCCTTGCAGTTAGTAGCAATCTCTGAATTCCAGCCATAGCCAGTGAATCGTAATGAATGTCTGTATATTTATTCAAATGACCCCTGCAAACCTGCTCAGCCTTATAATTGAGAATGACTGCTATTTCCTTAATCTTTTTGGTAGTTGTTGTTTGTTTTTTGAGGCAGGGCCTTGCTACCTAGTTCAGGCTGAACTTGAACTTACTGTGTAGCTGGGACTGGCCTTGAATTTGCAAATTATCCTCCAGCCTCAGCCTCCCAAATGCTGGGATTACAGGACTGTGCCACCATGCTCCGTTTTCTTAACATTTGAAATAGTACTGACTACCTCTGAAAAAGTCTCACATGAAATATATTATATATGGCTTTTTATTACTAGTATTGGGAATTGAGCCCTGGATCAATATACCAGTGAACTTGGGGCCAGGGATACAGCTCAGAGGCACAGTGTCTGCCTGGCAAGTACAAAGTCATAAGCTCCATCCCTGGTACAAACAACAAAACAAAACAAACAAACAAACAAACAAACAAAAATATATATATATATATATACCAAGAAACTGTATCCTCAGCCCTCTTTTTTTTTAAATTTAAGACAGTCTCACTAAGTTGACAAATCTGGCATTGAACTTCAGATCCTCTTGCCTCAGTCTCCACAGTAGCTGGGATTACAGATGGGCATCACCAAGCCTGGCTTGTTGGCATATTCTTATCAACTGTATGGACAAGACCCTATGCTATGGAATGCAGAGGTTGGAAATGGCTCATAATCTACTGGGGAAGTTAAATAGTTACAAACATTTCGATTAGCCCAAGACTACAACATAAGAGTTATCAAAAACTGGTTTCTGGTTAATAGCAAACCAGTGAGTTTGCTGTAATTTTTATGAGAGTTTAAAGAGAAAAACAGAACCATTTCAGGCTGGACAGATCAAAGGAAGACAAAGGAAGTAGGACTTCATATCTTGAAGGGCATTTTATTTGTTAAATATTTATTGGTATTGATTGCCAGGCATTTTTACATATGGATTCTCTTTTTCATTCTCTGTGTTATGTTTTAGTTTTTGATACAGGGTCTCACTTTGTAGTTGAGGTTGGCCTTGAACATGTTATGTAGTTTGGGCTTCCCTCCATCTCACAGAGACCCTCTGGCCTCAGCCTCCCAAGTGCTGAGATCATAGGCTGTGCCACCATGCCCAGTTCAGAGGGTTTAAAGAGTCCATCCTGGTCACTAAGCCAGTAAATAGCAAAGAGGATTCAGATCCATGTGTATTTTCCTTCACAATTTCTACTTTTTTCCAAGAGAGAGAAAGAGAGAAAAACTCCTGCAAAGAAATGATGATCAGAGGACTCCAGACAGGTCTCACCATGAGAAAATGGCAAGGAAATCTAGTAGTGGTGGGGAGGCCTGGCGCCCCCTATTTACAGGAGTAGAGACACCGGGAGAGTGGAAGTGGGGTATTCCACCCATGAAGTTAGGGAAGGAGTTTGTGAATGACTTGAAGTTGCCAAGCCAGGAGCAGTGGGTCAACTACTCACATGGGAGTCTGGAGCCCAAAGTGGCGCCCCGGGGAACTGACAGGCAGGTACTTAGAAGGACGGGGGTGTTGGGTGGAGGGGGAGGGTGCAGTGGATGGAAGGAGAAGGAGCCCAAGTGACAAGGGAGAGATAAGCTGCAAATTAGAAACTAGAAAAGAAAACAAGAGACGCCAGAGCCACATCTTGCAAGCACCAAGGTCTGTGGAGTCAGTTGAGTTTAGATCTGGGCTTTGCCACTTACATGAGTGACCTTGGGCTGGTCATTAAGGTCTCTCTGATTCAGTTTCCTCATTTGTGAAACAGGTGGATTTCATGGTGGGCTTTGCTTTGGGTTGACTCCCTCAATCATTTTCACCTCTGCTGATCCAAATCAGCAATTCATGACGATCTCATTGTCTTTGTTAGATTGGTCCAGGGATGGCTACAGAAATATGAAGACCAGTGCTATGGGCTGAATTGTGCTTTCACAAAACTTGTATGTAGAAGCCTTAACCCTGAATGTGATGTTCTTTGGAGACAGGGGCTTTTAGAGTTAAGTTTAGGTAAGGTCACGAGGGCGGGACCCTCATAATGTAGCAGAGAATGTCCCCTCCAACAGATATACTTCAGTTCCCGGGTAATAGTTCCTGGAATAGCACCTGTTACTTCTGTCTCCTAGAAATGTCTGGTCACTGTAATGCATAGCTGGTCACTATGATGCATATTGTAAGAACCAATCAATAACTACCAAATTCTCTGCTTCTGTACTTCCTGCTTACTTGTCCCATATAAGCCTCAAACCACCAAGGATCAGGACCTGTTATTTTGGGACTGATCCCAATCAGTGCCCATCAATGTAAAATAAATCTGCCTTATTTGGGGGAGGGAGTAAAAAAGAAATCTAAAGTAAATAAATAAATCTGCCTCCAAATCTTGGGTGTCATTTCCATGTTTCTACTTGCTGTTGCAATAACAGAATTAGCACCCTTATAAGAAGAGACTCCAGAAACCTCTGTCTCTGTCTGTCTCTCTCTCTCTGTCTGCATGCTAGGAACACAGCTTTCACAGAACCCTACCAAAATGGCACACAGAAGTTGGACTTTCAGTCTCCAGAACTGTAAGAAATAAATTTTTATTTTTTAATCCTCCAAGTCTGTGGTATTTTGTTCTGGAATCTCAATTTGATTAATGCCAAGAGCCTCATGGACTAACGGAGGCTTCTGAGAAAGTTTTTCTCTGCTTTACCAAGGGGAATCACAAGAAGTTTCTTTTTCACTTATACCAAAAACAAAAACAAAACAAAAGGGGGGAAAATCCCGAAAGAAGTGTCCCTAACTGTCCCCAGGACCCTTTTCACACCACCAGAGAAATTAACTTCAGAAAGAAGCTGACATGTAGAATTAGAGAGAATTACAGAGTGATGAGAGGTTTCTGTGTAAAACACCTTAAACCAATAATATTGTACTTTCTGTTATTTGAATCAATACAACTACCTATGCTTCAAGCATACTTGAATCAGTTTTCTGTAACTTGTGGAGCATAGCAAGTTAATGTTATTGTAAAGATAAAAATCAAAGAATTTAGTCTAATCCATGGTATATATAAATACTAACTGTTATTATTTTAGACAGGCAACTAATTTGTGAGACACTTACTGCAGTGATCATGACTGGGAGATCTATCAGAAATTTACAGCCAGGTCCACTGCCGTGTACTTGGGGCCCCAGTTACTTGGGAGGCTGAGGGAGAAGGATCCCTTAAACCCGGGAATTCGAGGCCAGCCTGGACAACATAACAAGAGAGCCATCTCATAAAAAGAGAAAAAAGAAATCAGTAAAGACTGTCTCTGAAACAGGAAGAAGGCCGGCATAAGTATTAGAGAATGGGTAGTTTTAGATTCTGGCTGACAGTGAGGAGGCCAGCAGAAAAAACAAAGCAGAACTGACGTAACGTTGGCAGCTGTCATCTCCTTCCTTATTTCTGATTTTATCTGGGATTTCTCCTAAGGTCCTAATGAGCCAAACAGCCAGTTCTGCTTCAGAAGCTTCCTCATGCTTTCCCCACCCTGCTCAGAGCTCCCGTCCTTGGTTCCTCTGGAATGTACTCTGACATAAACACTACGCCTGCTGAAATGTTTGCACTACTGAAATAGGTAAAAATCGTGAAAGCTACAGTAGTTTATTTCATTTTACTCAATTGTACATTGAAACAGATAGTAAAGGCTGAAGTGCGTATTTCAAACAAAGCAATACAAATCTCAGAAAATTGTTTCCGAACCACCCTGCTCACTCAGCGGCCAAGATTTTCTAAACAACACCAAAGGAGCCAGGAGGATGGCTGCCCTGGGCTGCTGGGGAGCGCTTCCTTGAATTGTCGCAGCTGGTAATTAAGTAGTATACGCAGTAGGCTCTTTCATGGTTTCTATTCTTATCAGGTCGCTTGCCCAGATTCTGAAAGCTATTCAGCCATTGAATTCTTATGAAGTCATTTCCTTGTTATTAAGAAGCATGTAAAACAGATTAAATTAGCGTTAGGACCCAAAAGCAAATGTTAAAGAAATGTGCAAGGATGGCTCTTGCAGCATTATTTATAATAACAAAAAAGAAAATAGCCAGATATTCAGTGGTAGTGGATTGGTGATATCAATTATTGTACATGCATACAATCCCATTAAAATATAGGGTAAAAGTCAGCCAGGCATAGTGGCACATTCTTGTAAACTCAGCACTAGGGAGGCTGAGGCAGGAGGATTGCTGTGGGTTTGAGGCCAGGCCGGGCTACAAAGTGAGTTGAAGGCCAACCTGAACCACATAGTAAGACTGTCTCAAAATACAAAACAACAAAAAAAGTGCAAAATATATGATAAGTCAATATACCTAAATAAATAAGTCAATAAGTTAATGTATGTATGTAAATATATTTATTAGTATGGAATGATATTCTTGTCAGGGGCAGTAACCAACAGAAAAAGTATAACTGTCAAAGCTGAGAGAGAACAAAGCTGCATCAGCAAGCAAACCCTGTCTGGGAACCAGCACCATGCGCGGGCTCCCGTCAGACCAGGAACAGACAGACCCCAGCCCCTTCTGGTGCTGGGCTGGCAAACAAGAAACACCAGTCCCCTCTGCCTCACTGTAAGTGACCAGCTGATCCAGATCCACAGCACAGGCTGTGATAATAGCTATGGATGAATGAAATGCAGTTGGATGCCTGTGGTGCTTTGGTGTTTCACTGACAGTGCAGGTCTAGGGCGAGTGGTCTGATCGTGGCTTGAGGGGATAGTGGTAAGCAGTGTAGCGTCTAGGGAGGATCTCCTGAGGGGTGCAGTCATCGTTGGTTCCCTCTGGTCTTGTTTTAGAAATCCTATATCATTTCCATTGCTTTTGGGGGGTGGGTTTTATTCTCTTTTGTTTTGTTTGATTAGGTCAAATCCAGTGATAGGAGCAGCTGTTTCAAAGATATCAAGATATATTATGGTAGTGATTTTGGATTTACTATAGGCTTGTTTTGAAGTCCTTTATTGCATTCATTGTTTTGTTTTCATTATTTCTATTCTGTTCTGTTCTGTTTGATTTTCCCTATATCTGAAGTTATCTGCAGCTATTTTGAAGACATCAAAAGGTATTATGGTAACTATTGTTGATTTTGTGATGTTTTGAAGTCCTGTATCTTTTATACTGGTTTGTTTTGATTGGTTTGATTCTGTTTTATCCTCTTTAAAATAAAAAAATTTTAATTCTCAAAAAGCAAGCAAACAAACAAACAACAACAACAACAACAAAAAACTACAGAGGAGCCAGGCAAGGCTGCACATGCCTGTAATCCCAGCAATTGGGAGGCTGAGGCAGGAGGGTTGCTGAGAGTTTCAGGTCAGCCTGGGCTACATAGTGAGACTCTGTCCCAAAAAACAAACAAATACACAAAAACAACAAAAACCCACAAACAAACAAAAACTACAGGGAGACCAAATGGACAACCCCTTTGGGGAGCCAGGGCAGCTATGCAAGGACATGTGGCAGTACCCTGTGAAGTGTGATTTCTTCAGGCACTGATGTGCTTAGTGGGAACAAAATCCTGACAGGCATAGTGGGAAACTTCACAGTAACCTCCAGAGTTACTGTGCTCAGATGGGAGGACAGGTGAGATCCTGCATCAGTGGCTATGGGCTGAGGACCAGAGAAATTTAAATGATTATTAATAAATCCAAACATGAAAAATTGGCTCATGTTTATTTTTCCATGTAAGAAAATAGTTTTCACCACATAGATAGCAACAATATATTCATACACCTTAGGAAATCAAATTAGATTAAAAATTTAGAAGATGCTTTTTGCTTATAAAGTGATGATGACAGTTATGTTAGGCAGGTGTCCATCCCTGGGAGCCAATACCTGACATCTACAATTTAAGAAAGAGGGAGGTTTGATCTTATAGACATCTCTCAAGCTGATCAAGATGACAATAATAATAATAATAATAATAATAAAAGACAACAATCAAGATTAACTGTCAAAGCCTGGTGGGTGGTCCTAGTCTGTAATCTCAGCATTTGGGAGGCTGAAGCAGGAGGATTGCTGTGAGTTTAAGGCCAGCCTGGGCTACATAGCGAGACTTTATCTCAAAAAAAAGAGCAACTGGAAAATAATATGCTGACAAAAACAAGTCAAAATTAACTGTCAAGCCAGGTATGATGGTGCACTCCTGTAATCCCAGCAATGGGGAAACTGAGGAAGGAGGATCATTACAAGTTTGAGGCCAGCCTGGGATACAAAGTGAGTTTGAGAACAGCCTGAACTGCATAGCAAGACTCTTTCAAAAAAGAAAAAGAAGAGAGAAAGACAGACAGAAAGAAATGAACTGTCACAACATTAACAGTTCAATTTCTCAAAAATTCACCTTCCTGCAGTTTATGCTATACATATAGACAGATGAGAGAGGTAAAAGTTTCCTTCAGTGTAGAGCTTCGGTTTTTTGTTTTTTTTTTTTGTCTTTTTTTGAGACAGGGTCTCCCTACGCAGTTCAGGTTGGCCTTGAGCTCACTTTGTAGCCCAGGCTGGTCTCAAACTAGCAATGATCCTCCTGCCTCAGCCTCCCGAGTGCTGGGATTACAGGCATAAGCCACCACGCCCAGTCAGAGTTTGTTTTTAAAACATCAGCATTCCAGATGTGGTGTCACAGACCTGTAGTCCCAGCCAGTCAGGAGCTGAGATAAAAATATCACTTGAGCCCCGGAATTTGAGGACAGTTTGGGCAATATGGCAAGAACCTATCTCTTTAAAAAATTTAAAAATTAAGATATCAGTAAATAAGAATAAATGGTGAATAACCTGTCATTTAACACATTTTTATCATGTTTCTGTCATGTTTAAGATCTTAGGCTAGGGGCTGGGGATTTAGCTCAGTGGCTTAAGTGCCTACCTGGCAAGTGTGAGGTCGTGAGTTTGATCCCCAGTATCCCCCCAAAAAAAGATCTTAGGCTAGAGCTGTGAACATAGCTCAGCACCTGCCTGGCAAGTGCAAGGTCCTGAGTTCTATTCCTAATAGAAAAAAAAAGACCTTAAACTAGAATGTTAGGTCTCTAAAGTTAGACATTAAGTTAACATTTCTTAATATTTAGCATTATGCATTGTATTGCTTTTTATTTTTGTGTTTTTACTTAACCCTTGAAAGTAATTATTTCAAAATCAAAACATTTAATGTAAAATTAAATGCCCACAGTTGTAAGAATACAAAACCCCCAAAAATGATCTGCTAATGGTTTTTGCCTGCAGCTAACACAATTCTGATAAGTTTTTACCTCTAAACTATGTACATATATATTTTTTATGGTACCAGGAATCAAACTTATGACTTTTGTGCTTCAGGTGCTGAGCCACTGAGCTATAACCCCAGCTCCAGTTTGCGATTCTTGAATATAATAAGCTTGCAAAAGTTTCCAAAATCATTACTAAGTTTTTTTTTAATATCGTGTTATGTATCTTCCGTGTAAAGCCAGTCAATCCAGCTGAGATGATCCTAATAAAGCAAGGAAATTCCCCAATATCCACCACCTCGGTTAATACTGAGTGAACACAATGGTTGGGAAACTGTAACAGCTGTAACTGTTAACCCATGAAGCCCAGCCTGTCCCGTTATTACTTCCGGATCTCACGGCTAAGCTACTTGGGCCATTCCTATTTCAAGAATGAGTATGACTCAATTCAGGCCAATAAGGGAAGTTCGGCAAGGAATTTTTGAAAATGTCCTGACTTGGAACGCCTTATGACAACTCAGAATCCCCAGATAGTCCTCATGACCTGGAAAGTCTGCCATCAGGAAATAAATGGCTTAACAAGTAGATAAAGGCCTTAGGAGAGGACAGGAGTCTAAGAGGACCCCGGATAAAGAAGACCCTTCCAGAAGACGGGGCCAGGGCTCAACAGGGAAGTAGGAGGGATGTCCTTCCAGGGGCATGCTTCTGACTGCCACTTTGGGTTACCAAGGGCCTCACCCCTCCGCATAACACAGAGCTTGGCTGTCTTATCTAACAGGATGTGGTGTGTTTTGGAACAGTGACATCGCATGGTGCTGTCCAGCCTCCAGTTTTCCAACTTTTAAATCAGCTTTCCTGTCTTTGAATACTGGGGTGTCGCAGGTGATTCACAGTTCACACATAGTTCTGCTGAGGAGCTATAGCTGGAACTGACAAAGATGAGAACGCAGAGCCCCAGCGACCGAACGTGGTGCTGCTACTAGACCTGGGTGAGCCCAGGTTTGATGCTGGCGAATGCATCTCACATGTTGTTTTGTTTCTTTTTTGAGTTCTTTTCCCTTTTTTTTTTTTTGTAGACTGGGTCTCACTACACAGTTCAGACTGGCCTTGAACTCACTAAGTAGTTCAGGCTGGCCTTGAACTCACAGTGATCATCTTGCCTTGGCCTCCTGAGCGCTGAGATTACAAGCATGCTCCATCATACCCTGTGAGGTCTTATTTCCGCCAGCTGCAAAGAGGGATGTCTGCTAGGGGCTCACTGCCAAGTTCTATTCTAGGAATTACTCTTCCCAGAGCGCCTGCACCTGGCACTGCTTATAGGAAAGGCGCAGAGGTGTGAGGGGAGGGGAGGCTCAAAGGTCTCTCTGAGCCAGGCAAGCTGTGCAGGTTTGTAGCCCTGCACTGTGGGTGGTGGAAGCAAGAAGGATCTCCAGTTTAAACCCAGCCTGGGGAATTTAGTAATTTAGCAAGATCCTGTCTCAAAATAGAAAGAAAAAATTTAGAAAGGCTGTGGATGTAATCACACAGGGCAAGGACCCTGGGTTGAATCTCTAGTACTACAAAAAAACAAAAAAGTTTCTGGGACCGTCCTGATCTCTCCTTACCCACAGGGACAGACAGAGCCTTGGTGACAACACATCATAGTTCAATTTCTCCTTTAACCCAACGCTGATTCCATCTCTCACTCACGGTGCTTGAACCCCAGAGTACAACCCCGTTACCCCTGCGCCCACATCCCCAGCTCAGGGTCCATGCCCTGAGAGTCCAAGCTAAGATAACTGACAGTGACAGTGATGTTGGGAAATACTTGGGAGGGCTTGCTGGGAGCCGGCCTCCCTTCCAGACGTGTCCATGTATTCACTCACTTAGTTCTCACACCCCCATGGGGCGGGTGCTGTTATTAATCCTGTTTTATGAATAAAAAGAAAGGGGCTCAGAGAGGTGAAGTAAGATGTCCTGGGAAAGATGAAAGCTGAGCCCAAGCGTCCTCATCCCGCTTGCAGAGCTCTGGCGCTCCTAACCACACTGCCTGTCACACACCCGGCTGGTACTTCACCTGTCCCAAGCCCCTCCGTGTTCCCACCACTGGACACAAGTCAGGGCCGAGGAAAATACCAAGTTGCTGGCAGGAGCAGATGCAGCGCGGATACTTTGGGAGTGACCTCTGCTTGCCCCAGGCCAAGAGGATCACCAACTCCAGGGGCCTCCTGGCTCATTTCTAGCTTCTTGGGGCATCCCAGAGAGGGCAGCGGTTGGGCCTAAGGCGGTGGGGAGCAAAGCGTTCTCCACACAGACCGCAGACTCCGGTCATCCTTTAAGCAAAGAGCAAGACAGGGTCATCTGTTACCGGGGACGGGAAGAAGACTCACGGGAAGACCAAGCATCTGCAGCATCTCAGGCAGCCTGCTGCACCTCAGCACTGTTCGTGCTGTGTATTCAGTCTCATGAGGAAGGGCAAGGGATGCAGGGTGCCAGCCAGCCGGAGTGTGGAGTGCGGGTGACACAATCCCCACTGCTCTCCGCCCTGCCCTAGAGCAGCAGCCAAGCTCCTGGGGAAGGCGACCCTGAGGGGTCTCCGTGCCGCCCTCCAGGTGTTGGCTCCGGAGCTCAGGCCTAACCTGGCCACATGGACAGGGACAGGATCAGAGTCCATGAGAATCTGTGGGAGAAACTTAGGCAACTTTTCCTGCACTTGGAGGCGGCAGTGATCTTACTATTTGACAGAGGAGGAGGCCGGCCCCGGACAGGCCAGGCAGCCGAAGGGCAGGGAAGAGCGCTGGAGGCCTGAGCCAGCGAGTGGCCCTGCCGTGGACAGCACACGGAGCTGGACTTGCTGAGAACAAGAGCAACTTCATGCTTCACCCACACCATCGCCTCCTCCAGACCTCGCCTGCACTGCTACGTGGATAAAGTGCCAGCACACAGTTGGGAAAATATTCAGGGCATTTCTGCAGTATAAGTTCAGGCTCTTGGTTGCAAGCAGGAAGGGCCAGCTTTGGCTGTTGTAAGCAAAAGAAGATCTTTTCAGGACACTGGGACATTTCATCCAATCCAAGGCCAGAGTCACAGCTGAGTCTCAGAATGAGCCGAAGTCTGCAACACCAAGGGGCACCCAAAGACCCTCAACGCTCCATCTAACTCCGGGGCAGAAGCCTTTTTCTTGTTGCTGAAAGACTCTCTCTCTCCTGCAGTCCACATGGAAAAACAAGGGACCACAGAGCTCTGAGTTTCCCATGTTGAGCCAGTGCAGGGAGAAACTGGTTTATTTTCTCTCCCTTCCTCTTTTCTTCCGCTTTCTAACTTTTGAAACCTCTCTGCCTCCATTTCAGAGATTCCACAGAATGGACTTGGTCCAGCGAGGCTCGGGCAATAAACCCAGAGCTAATAAACAGTAACTGGTGGCAGGGTGGGGGGTGGGGTAGAAGGTCGGGTTCAAGGCCACTTCTGGGGAAGTGGTCACTCATGCCGAAGCCTCAGGATAGAGTGGGTGGTGAGAACAATACAGGGAACAGAAAGTTCCAGCAGCATTCCCACCAACAACAATGAAAGGGAATGAGAGCAAATGAAAGTACTTATCAAAGTTACGGGATTATTTATGAATTTATTCTTTTGAATTTTGTACTTGAGAACAGAAAATATTATGTGACAATTAAAAACTAAAACTCTTTGTCACACAGAGAGAGTCCAGGCGACACCCTAGCTGTACTACTTAGCATGGCAGCCTGGCTTCGTTCTAGTTTCCTGAATGCCAAGGGGGCCAAGTACCTGCCCAACAGCGGAAGATGAAATGAGTTAACCTAGGAAATGCACTTGGCACTATGCCGGTACACAGAAAGTGCCTTATTGTAGCAGCTGATACTATGGATCAATTTTCCTTACTTGGTTAAACTGCAATTTTTATTTATTTTTGTTTATGTATTTATTTTTGAGGCAGGGCCTCCTTGTGCAGTTCAGGCTGGCCTTGAGTTCACTTTGTAGCCCAGGCTTATCTTGTAGCCCATGCAATGGCCCTTCTGCCTCAGTTTCCTAAATGCTGTGATTACAGGCATGAGCCACCATACCACCCGTTTAAACAGTAATTTTTAAAAAATCAGGAGAAAAAGGTGCTTAGCATAGGTGAGACCCTGGCTTCAATCCCTGGCACCCTCCCCCCTTAAAAATACCATTTGAGCAAGAAAGAAAAGGTGAAAGAGTGAGAAGATTTATGCAGTTATATGTGAACCAAGCCATACACCCCTGGTACCATGAGCCCATGCGCTCAGGCTGTGCAGTTCTCGGGTTCCCTGAGATGTAGGTCCCTGTCCTTGAGAGATGAAGTCTGCGGCTCTGCTTGCTGTATCGATTATGTGCAGCAGACCTGACAGTAGCAGAAGCATTAGCCGCACCTCCTGGAAAGCCATCTCACATTGATTTTCCCCTGCACTTCCTGGGGGAGGACACTGCAGAGATGTAAATGAAGGAAACAATGATTCTTCTCTTCCCTCTGCAACTGCTGACTTAGAAGCTCCTGGTTTTTCTATAGTTACATTGATAATTCCAGAGATAAGGCAGAGAAAAGGCATCGCTACAAGCATAAAAAGCCATTATTTCCAACATAAGCCATATGTATATATTGCATTTTTCTATTTTATTGGTACATTTTAAATATATATGATGATTAGAATTCTCATAAAGTCTTTTCCTACACTGATGTGTTCAAGTGTTCTGCCTATTGTATCTTCCTGCAGATTTAGTATTTGTGTTTTAATATTTAGATCTTTGATCCATTTTGATCTTAGTTTCATGTATGGCGAAAGATAGGAGTCTAGTGTTAATCTTCAGCAAGTGGAAAGCCAGTTTTTCCAGCACCATTTATTGAAGAGACTTTCTTCTGGTGACTATGTTTGGCCCCTTTAACAAAGAGTGGGTGGCTAAATATGGAGTTGTTTCTGCATCTTTTAGCCTATTTCATTGATCCTCTGGTCTGGGTTTTGTTTTCTTTAGGGGTGTATCTCCAACCCTTTTGTTATTATGATTATGATTATCTTAATTTTTAATTTTTGAGATAACATTTCTCTAAATTGCCTAAACTGGCCTCAGATTTACAATCCTCAAGTATAGGTGTGTACCACTAATAAAGTTTATATCTGTATTAATCTAGAGACATTTTTATTGTATAAAAATCTTTGAAGTTGCCTAACCTGTGCCTTTTATTTTCCTAAGCCTTTCAATTTCCTGTTTTTACCAAATTCTGTAGTATTTTCTATATTTGAGAATTCAGAGTGCTCTCTTTCTCTTTCTCTTTCTCTTTCTCTTTCTCTTTCTCTTTCTCTCTCTCTCTCTCTCTGTGTGTGTGTGTGTGTATGTTTATTTTTTCTGTTTTGGTTCTGGGACTCAAACTCAGGACCTTGTGCTTGCCAGGCAGGTGCTGTGCCACCGACCTATATCCCTGGCCCTTGCGTGTACTTACGCTGTGAGCTGAACTCAGCTAAGCATGCTTCACTGAGCTACAGCGCCAGCCTCCACAGAGCTAAATTTTTTTCCCACACTGAAGGAAACAAGACACATAAATAGAACAAATTCAGTCCTAACTATATATTTGATGGTGTCATGGGGAAAATCAAAGCACAGACTTAGGAGTCTAAAACATTGTATTTGTCTTAGTTACTGTTCTCATTGCTGAGACAAAATACCCTACACCCAAATTAAAAGAGGAAAGGTTTATTTAGGCTCATGGTTTGTAGAGGTTTCAGTGCACAGCTGGTTGCTCCAAGGCAGGGCAGCATAGCAGAGGGGGCATTACAGAGCAGAAACAGTCCATGGCAAGCAGACAGGAGACAGTGAAGTAGCAAGCAGTAAGCAGCAGCAGCAGCGAATAGGAGCAGCAGCGAGCAGGAGCGGCAGCAAGCCTGCCTTCTTCCTGTCCTTTTACATCCCATCCAGGCTACAAGCCTGTTGGTTGGTACCATTCATACCCAGGGTGGGGGCTTCCATTATCCACAGCCTTACTCCACCCTAACCCAGCCACCTCTGAAAAGCCCCACCCATGAGTGCATGATGCTTTTGGGGGGACTGCTGGATATAAACCCTAACAGCTCTAGGCTGGGGGTGTAGCTCAGTGGTAAAGTGCACACAGGCCCTGAGTTCAACCCCTGCCCTCCCACCACATGCTACATAGGAATTGCTTAGCTTTGAGCAAGCTACTTACATTTTCTAAGCCTCAATTTTGGAAAAAGGCATATGAAAGAAATAGGTATCATGAACGTGAAACATTATACAAATTTCTACATATATAATAAATGTGCATGTGTACATATATGTTTATATGTATATTTACATCACACAAACATATGTGTGCTAGTTGCACTACATATGGTCAGTAGTAATCAAAATAGTATGTACTAATTTAAAGTAGCCTTCCAAAATGGAAGCGTATTTGTATATACTTATATGTACCAACAAAACATATTTTCAATTACCCCAGGCAAAAGGTATACATTTATCTAAGTTTTTTTTATAATGCTACTACAACAAACAATCATTTTTTGAAAGTAAAGCCTGAGGGGCTGGGGATTTGGCTCAGTGGCTTAAGCATCTGCCTGACAAGCGTGTGGTCATGAGTTCGATCCCTGGCACAAAAAAAAAAAAAAAAAAGAAAGAAAGAAAGTAAAGCCTGAAGCACTAATATTCTTCTGTGATGAGATAATGAGAGAGAAAAGTGGGGGGAGATGGCTGTGAAGGTGACAGAAAATTGTCATTTGGAAAATGAAGAATGTACCTGTTGATATTGCGCAGTAAAAACAAAACAAAATGTGTCAGTGGCCTGTGGCTGTAATTCCAACATTCTGGGAGGCTGGAGCAGTAGGACTGCAAGTTGGAGCATAGCCTAGGCAAATTTAGTAGCAGAGTGACTCAAAATTAAAAAAGAAAAAGAGAGAGAGAGAATTTTAGCCAGGATAGTGGTGCATACCTGTAATAACAGCACTTGGGAGGCTGAGGCAGGAAGACTGCTACCAAGTTCAGGCCAACCTGGGTTATATAGTAGTAAGTTCAAGACCAGTGTGAACTACATAGGGAGCCTCTGCCCCTCTACAAATTAAATAATAGCTGGGAATTATAGCTCACTGTGAAGGCCCCAGAGGTTAACCTCCAATACTAGGGGAAAAAAATCACACACACACACACACACACACACAAATCCTATAAATATATGCAACTTTGTTACATTTTTCCAATTTTAAGCCACCATTTAATTTTTCAGCTTTGTGATCTTGCTTCTCTCAAGTAGATTTTATGTTGTATACATAGAAAGGTGCTTTCCAAAATGTACTTAATGACTCCATTTTTTTTTTCAAACCTGTGGACCTGAAGTGTTGAAGGGTGTGATGTGAGCGCTTTCACCTCCTCCGGATTCCGTTTACGAAGCTGAAAAAAAGGAGAGAACTAGGTCAGACCCCGTTTTCACCCATTCCATTCTAAACACGCTGTGATTTCATGCTTATTGAACTGGAACACCCCAAATACCACACTGATTCAAACATTTCCCAGTTGACTCGCCCAGTGACAGCTATGGAGATATTCTCCGAGCAAAGAAGAGAAAAAGTGGAGACAAATCTTATGTAACTAGAGAAGAGGGAGATAAGAGGGGTTGAAGAGAGAAGAGGGGAATGGGAGGGAAAAAAGAATCAAGTTATAGCACCTGCAGACCCAAACCCCCGTAATGAATGTGATCATTCTGTATATCTCATATGTGCTATTAAACTTAATTAACTAAAAAAAGAAATATTCTCAGTAATTCCTGAAGTGAAACTACTGATTTGAGGATATACTGAAAAACAAAGCAAAGCAAAACATTCCCTAGAGTTTGGTAGTGGTCAGAGAGTCTCCGTTTGCTATTTGAAGTGTGGCCATAAACCATGAGCCCGGCCAGCAGGAAAATCAAGGTCAAGATTCGAGTTGGAAAAACCAGTTATGTGGAAATCGAGGCGACAGGCCCAGATTGTTAGCTGACTTTCCTGGATGAACTCGTGCATCGTCATTCAACAGAACTTCATTCATGAAATTGTCCCTAGTGCTCTAAGAAAAGAGCACTGTCTTGTTTCACCAGTAAATAATAATTCAGAGCTGGGCTATCATGGTATAATCCCAGCACTCTGATAGCCCGAGGCAGGAAGATCACAAATTCAAACCCAGGTTGGGCGGGTTAGTGACTTGGTGAGATACTGTCTGAAACTATAGGTAAAAAAGGGCTGGAGGTGTAGCTTAGTGTGAATGTCCTGGGTTCAGTTCCCAGTACTGCAAAACAAAACATAACAATAAAATAAAATAAATAACATAAAAAGCCAGATTCAACCTGTTTTTTTTTATACAATGGCGTACTAGTCAGCCATAAAGAAGGATAAACTTGAGGCATTTCTAGGTAAACGGATGCACCTTGAGACCATACTCTTAAGTAAAATTAGTAAGACACACGTGTATAAATACTGCATTGTTTCTCTGGTCTGAGAATCTGAAAGTGTAAATGAGGATCAAATGTATAATAGATACTGTGAAATAGAAAATGTTCAAATAGGAAAGGGAACTAGAGAGGGGAGGGGGAGAGGGACAAAGGGAAAAGATGAAGACTAGAAAATAATGGTTTTGTGTTTTAAAGATAATTCCTGATATTTTCTGCTATTAGGTTTTTTATTTCTTTTTTCTTCTTTGTGTGTGTGCGTGTGTGTGTGTGTGTGTGTGTGTGTGACAATGTCTTGCTATGCAGTTCAGAAGCCTTTGAGCTCACTATGTAGCTCAGGCTGGCCTTGAATTCACCACGATCCTTCTGCCTCAGCCTCTGAGGGCTAAAGTTACAGGCGTGCACCACCACAGCTAGTTTCAGGACCCATCTCTGCCCAGATCTCCAGTTCTGCCTCTCCATCCAAGACGCCAGTGACAAGGTATTATCCACAAACTCTTCAGCCAGAGCGAGGTACCTGTAGCCTCCTTGTGTGTGTGCACAGCTCCCTGCATCTGGGAGGCTCTGTTTTTCCTTCATGCCTTCCAGTTCTATGTGGAATAGTTTTTCTTTCTCTCCTTCTGGTCATTGCATCTTCTGGGCTGAGCCTGGCTGCTCTTTGTCCATGTAGATCCCTACCACCGAGCTTACCGCACTGAGTTACAAATGTGTTACGCTCCTGTGCTCCTGCCTACTAGCTCAGGACGGACGAGCTTGAGCAAAGGATAAATGTGTCAGGTTGACTGCAGTCGACAGAATACAGCTCTAATTTAAGTTAGCCAGACTTCGCAGAGCCAGGAGATACAAAGGAGTGGGTCAGCTCTGCTTAGGAACCAGGTACATGAGGGAAGCTGCAGGTTTCAGCAGGAAACTCTTAGTCATGAAGGAGATTCTCACAGATGGAAAGCAGAGGCTGAGCTGCTGTTACAACCCCAGGACCCACACGCAGGCATAGACATTCACTGCCCCTTACAACACGCATCCGTTCAATCCTACTTCCTTTGGAGACGAGGCCTACAGAGGAGCTGTGGGCTGTGCTGTTACAGAACAGCAAGTCAGGAGTTGCTAGCAGCCGGCAGCCTATCCCATCTGTGGGCCTGGCTGCCAGGCGTGTCTCCAGGGCCCAGGGAGGCGCCTGACACAAAGCAGGCTCCTGTTAAATGCTTGCAGAAGAAATAGCTGGGTGTGCTGCCGCATGATTGTTAATTCTAGCTGAGGCTGAGGCAGGAGAATCACTGCAAGTTTAAGGCCAGCCTTGGCTACATAGCAAGACCTTGTCTCAAAAAGAAAAAAAGAAAAAAAACCCAGGGAAAAAAAAAAGTCAGACACAAAATTGACACATATGTATTTAACACTCCCTGGCAGGCTACGAGCCAAGGTTCTTACCGCTACTGCATTCTATCTCTCATAATTTTACAGGTAAACATGTGTGGTTTGTTAGATAATGAAATCGAAGACCTAAAGAAAAATTGCCAACATCATTCAGTCTGTAAGAGAAAAGAGCAATGATTTTGAATACATCCACATTGTGTTACCTCAGTGATACATATATAGAATATATAGTATTCTTTTCCCCATAATAAAGTTTTTGGCCAGGAGTGGTGATGCATGCAGGAGGCTGAGGCAGTAGGATGGCCAAAAGTTCAAGGTCAGTATGGGCTATGTAATGAGACTGTCTCAAAAAAAAAAAAAATGAAAGAAAGAAAGAAAGAAAGAAAGAAAGAAAGAAAGAAAGAGAAAGGAGGAAAGAGAAAAATTTTTTTTTTGCTAGGCGTAGAAGCACATGATACCAGCCGGGCATGGTGGCTCATGCCTGTAATTCCAGCACGCGGGAGGCTGAGGCAGGAAGATCGTTGTGAGTTCGAGACCAGCCTGGGCTACAAAGTGAGCTCAAGGCCAGCCTGAACTGCATAGAGGGAACCTGTCTCCAAAAAAAGACAAAAAAAAAAAAAAAAAAAAGCACGTGATGCCTTGAATCCCAGCACTCTGGGAGGTTGAAAGGTTGAAGCAAGAAAAGTCCAAGTTCAAAGCTGGCTTGGGATATAGTTTAGTGAGAAGGTCCTGGGTTCAATTCCTAGTACCACAAAAATAAAACAACTACTGCGCATGGTGGAGCACTCCTGTAATCCCAGCATTCAGGAGGCTGAGGCAAGAGGATGCCCTTGAGTTTGAGGCTGGTCTGGGCTAGTAGTGAGTTTAAGGCCAGCATGAACTGCATAACAAGATCCTGTCTCAAAAAAAAAAAATAACAAAACAAATTAAATAAATAAGCAAGCCAACTCCCCCCCCCAATCTGTTCTATTTCAAGGAGAAAAAGAAAAAAACTAAAACAAAGTTTCAAGACACATCAATCGGGGGGCAACAATGGTAGATATATTTTGCATGGTCACCCCCAGATCATTCATCCAGAGCACAGGACACCTGCCTTCAATTGTCTGAACAGTACCAGCACAAATCTTTCTTATCAGTGAACTCAGAGAAATCAGTAGTATAACTATCTTAACTATTTTTTATATACATAGACATGTACATATATTGTTTCTTTCAGCTTCTCACACTAATGAGACAACATGATGAAGCCAACCTTTTTGGGGGGAGGGGCTGTTACTTGGGGATCAAACTCACAACCCCGAGTTGCCAGGCAGGCACTTGTGCTGCTGAGCTACACCCCAGGCCGTAGCCAACATTTTTTTTTAAAGAGAAAACTTGAGTTTTTGTATTGATTTTCATTTTCTTCAGTACTATCCCTTTTTAGTTCTCATTTTTTGTTGTTGCTGTTTTTGTTGGTTGGTTTGTCTTTTCTTTTTGAGACAGGGCCTTGCTATGAGGTTCAGGCTGGCCTTGAGCTCATTTGTAGGCCAAACTGGCCTTGACTTGGTAAGGATCTTTCTGTCTCAGCCTCCTGAGTGCTGGGATTATAGGTGTGCACCACCATGCCTGGTGTTCTTGTGTTTTAAAAACACTCCCATCAATAGAGGAAGTCCAAAGTTGCTTTGTGGTTAACCATTTGGCAGTAAGAGCTCAATGGCCTAGGCTTGACTTTGAGCTTTGCTTTCTGACATAAATGTGATCTGAGACAAGTTTTTAAATGATTTGCATTTCTAATTTCTCTGGATATCAGGATGATATTAGTCACCTACCTTGCAGGTTTATTATGAACATTAAGCAAGTTAACACATAAAGCTCACTTAGAGGGCTGAGGATTTAGCTCAGTGGCTCAAGTGCTTGCCTGGCAAGTGCGAGGTCCTGAGTTTGATCCCTGATACTGATACTGACAAAACAAAACAAAACACCTCACTTAGAATAAGACTAGACTATAACACTTATTAACTAAGTGCTATCAAAACTTTGTTCATTCTTTTTAGCTGCTGTGTTGTTTTTCTTTTTTTGTTTTTGTACTGGGGATAGAACCTCACACTTGCCAGACAGGTACTTTTGCCACTGAACTAAACCCCCAGCCCTGCTGTGTTGTTTTTACACTGCATATGTTTTTCCACGAATGGAAGACCTATGAGTTAAATGGAATATGTTTTTTTTGGTTTTTTTGGTGCCAAGAATCTAACTCAGGACCTGTGCTTGCCAGGCAAGCACTGTGCCACTGAGCTATACCCCTGGACCTACATGTTAAAATTACTCCTTTTTTTTGACACAGGGTATCACTATGTAGTTCAAGACAGCCTTGACATCTCTGTAATCCAGGCTGGCCTTCAATGTATGACAATCTTCCCACCTGAGCCTCCCAAGAGGTAGTATTACAGACATATAACAGCACACCTGGCTCAATTATTGATTTTTATCCCTTGATATTTGACTAGGCAGTTTACATACACAGTACAAATTTCAAAATGTGCAAAGGACCTTCCAGTAGAAGCCTTTCTTTTCACTCCTGTTCCTCAGAAACCAGTCCCCTCCCTAGAGGCCGTCATTCCTTGTATCTTTTCAAAGACATTGACACACATATTCTAGTATATGCATGTGTATATATGTAAATAACATAAGCATATACACCTATGTATGTGTGTGCATGTTTAATCTTTAAACGTATAAATGAGATTATACAATACACACAATAGTGTGTACATCTTATTTTTCTCACTTATTCTTTTGCAGCTTTTGGACTTGAACCCTGGGGCCACCTGCATGCTATGCAAATACACTACCACTGAGCTACATGCCCTGTTCCAATTATATGGCTCAGAGACCCTTCTCTGAGGACAGCTAGAGAGTTATCTTTCTTCCCTTTAAAAGTCTTTTCAATGGCTGCATAGTATTCCACCCTGAGGGGATAGATAACTTAATTTAACCAGTTACTTATTGATAAGCAAACACTATTTTTAATATTAGGAACAGTACCATAATAAATATTCATATAATTTTGTTCCTGTATTTTTATTTTTCTGGCATGGTAGCTAGGGATGGAACCCAGGGCCTCATGCATACTAGGTAAACCATACCAGGGTGCTATAATGCTAGACACCTCTCCTTTTTTTTTTCTTTTTGAGACAGAACCTCACTATGTAGTCCAGGTTGGCTTGGGCAAACCCCCCCCCCCAAACACTGGGATTACAGGTGTAATCCCATGCTGGCTTGTTTTTTTTTTGTTTGTTTTTGAGACAGAGTTTCCCTATGCAGGCCTCGAACTCTTGGCGATCCTCCTGCCGCTTCCCCTAGACGGCCCCCATGCTGGATGACAGGTGTGTACCACTATGCCCAGCCCTGGCCCTTTAAAAAAATTACCTTATTTTGGGCTAGGGATTTAGCTCAGTGGCTCAAGCACTTACCTGGTAAGTGCAAGGTCATGAAAAAAAAATCTTATTTTGAGAGAGGGTCTTTCCAGATGTTCGGACTGGTCTCAAATTTATGATCCTCTTGTCTAAGCCCCCCAGTAGCTGGGATTGCAGCATACGACATCACACCCGAATGTAGGTTTCTATTTCATGAAATATAGCCAAATTTTTTAAACATTGCTTTACCCATTTGTTGAATAAATTTACCCTACTTTATAAGAAAATTTGGTTTCCACTAAGATTTTGCCAATAAGCTCCTTAAAAAAAGAGAACATTTTCTGCATTCCTTCAACATTTTGTGGGGGGAACACAGGATGTCACTATGTAGCACAGGCTGGCTTTGAACTTGATGCAATTCTCCTGCCTCAGCCTCCCCAGTGCCGGAATTACAGGCATGTGCTGCCACACCCTGCTCATCCTTACACTTGTTAAAATTATGAACTCATGGGGCTGGGGATTTAGCTCAGTGGCATAAGCTCAGTTGTGAGTTCGATCCCCAGTACCAAAAAAAAAAAAAAAGCCATCAAAATTATGAACTCATTTTAGAAGGATGAGTTGGGATTGGCCACAGGGTACATAACCAGTGAAGCCCCTGACCCAGCCATTTCTGGTGACGGGCTGAGTGGGTGATTAGGAAAAGAAGATGTAAGGATATAGGACCAGATGGAGTTTGGACCTTGAGTGGGATTCAGGACCGGAGTGGGATGGGTGGGTGCTGCTGTTTTTCTTTGTGAAGCAGGAAGGACTATCAGTCTTTCACCCACTCTACCTTCCCCTCCACACCCTGCACCACACTGGTCCCCAGTGCTTACCAAGATTTTCCTAACTCTTACAAGGAAAGACTCCTTTCCCTCATTCTCAAATGTCATCCTATCCAGAATCGTTTTTGTTTGTTTGTTACTTTTTGAGATAGGGTCTCTCCATGTAGTTTAGGCTGATCTTGAACTTGCTTTGTAGCCTAGACTGGCTCAAACTTGCAGCAATTCTCCTGCTTCAGCCTCCCAATCGCTGCAGTACAGATGGCATCGCCACACTGGCTTTCTCTGATCTTTTTATTTCTCACAGCTTCTTACTCTCTATTTTTCAGTTCTTACCTGAAATGATCTTGTTTGTTTTTCTATCTATTGATTATATGTTCTCATTACAAGTAAAGCCCAAGGGAAACTGGGTGACATATGAGGGGGTTATTTGGTATTACCTGTTTTTATGGATTGTTGCATGGTCTGCCTTCAATGTGTGTCTCATGTATTATTCCTCCGAGGTTCATGTCTATGATCATCTCAAACTTCTCCTGAAAGTAAACTCTGTGACTCTTTCAGAACTAGGATTTTGTTTGTGTGCTGAAAAGTCATTCTGAAATGCAGTTTTTTTTTTTTTGAGGCAGGGTCTCATTATTTAGTCTAGGCTGGCCTTGAACTCACAGCAATCCTCCTGCCTCAGCCTCCCAAATTCTGGGATTACAGGTATGCACCACTACTCCAGGGTTTTGAGACATGGTCTCATTAAACAGGAGACTCAGTGCATGATAGTCACTCCTTGGTCTTGTCTCAGGGAGGAAGAAAGGTGGGTGAATACAAACACACACACACACCCATGATAGGTAAGACAATTATACAGCTTGATTCTATTTGTTCCTTGAAAATGTTTTGTGCTAATATTGTTTAGACAAGATATCATGCTTAAAATGTCCTGTACTTTAACTACTACAAAGACAACAATATGAAATGTATCAACTATTGTAACTCGGTTTCATTGTTTGTCTTTTTTCTCTTTAAAATATAAAAAAAAAGAAAGAGGATTGGTGGCGGAAGCACACAACGAGGAAAGGCAATCTCGAGCCTGGAATTGGGACTGGAGTCTGGATTTCCAGAACTGTACCTCTCTGTTAATGGAGTATCAAGCATGTTTCATGCCTGTAATCCTAGCACTCTGGGTAGCTGAGAAAGAAAGATCCTTTTTTTTTTTTTTTTGGTACCGGGGATCAAACTCACGACCTCACGCTTGCCAGGGAAAGATCCTTTTTAGTTTTTCTTTATTTTTTTGAGACAGGCTCTTGCCATATAGTTCAGATCAGCCTTGAACTCACTACGTAGCCCAGGCTGGCCTTGAACTAGCGGCAATCTTCCTGCCTCGGCCTCCCAAAGGCTGGAATTACAGGTGTGTGCCACCACGCCTACATAGAAAGATCCTACCTCTTAGCCCAGCATAAGCAATTTGGTGAGATCGTGTCTCAAAATAAAATTAAAGCCAGGGATTTAGCTCAGCAGCATAAGCACCTGCCTGGCAAGCATGAGGTCGCGAGTTTGATTCCCGGTACCAATAAATAAATATATAAAAGTTAAAAAATTAAAAATCAAATGTTGAAGTTAGATGTGGTAGCACACACCTGTAGTCTCAGCATTTTGGAGCCTGAGACAGGAGGATTGTGGAGAATTAGTAAAGACCAACCTGTTGAAAGAAACAAGCAAGCAGAAAAGAAAGAAGGAAGGAAGAAAGGAAAGAAAGAAAGAAAGGAAGAAAGAAAGAAAGAAAGAAAACAGAAGAGAAAAAAGAAATGAAGGGGGGCCTCTAGTTCCAGGCAAACGCCATGGGTGCAATACGGGTTACCTCCCCAAAACACAAGCCAGCTTTGGCGCAGAGGACCGAGGCGCGGCTCTGCAGCGCGGGCTCACATCACAGGTCGTGCTCGCGGCGGGTCACGGAAGCCGCGCTGGCCCGAGCGGACCCGCCCCCCGCGTGGGAGTTCGCTCATTTTCATAAAGCGCCACCCGCAGGGCGCTCAGCGGAACTCTGCGCTCGCCGCTGGCGGTCGGCCGCGCGGCCGCTCTGGGCGGCTTCGGGTTTCAATTCTCCCGGGGCCGGGCCTCGGCTCCACCCAGGCCTGGCGCGAGAGCGGCGAGAGAGGCGAGGCCGGGACTTCCTTCCTCCACCGCGGGACAAAACCGCGCGCGACGAGCGCGGGGCGGCGATGGGCTCCCTGCTGAGCAGCGACGGCGGCCGCGGGCCCCCCGCGCCGCGCGCCCCGGAGCGCAGCGCCAAAGCCCCGCTGCCGCTCGCGTCCTTCGACTGTGCCGTGTGCCTGGAGGTGCTGCACCAGCCGGTCCGCACCCGCTGCGGCCACGTGTGAGTGCGGGCGCGGGCCGAGGCGGGGCGCGTGTGCGTGTGTGCGCGCGTGTGCAGGAGCCCGCGCGGGTGAGCCGGGACGCGACCATGCGCGCGCACCAGGTCCCGCGCTGACCCAGGACTTCGCGGGAGCGAACCGCAGCGGCGTGGGCAGCCTGCGGAGCTGGGCGCTCCCCAAGCCCGGGGCGGAGGTCGCAGATGGGGACCGGGCTCCTTCGCCGCTGGGGAGCCGGCACCCGCTGCGCACTCGCAGGGAGGAACCCCGGCGTCGGCCGAGCCGGTCAGGCAGCGTTTGCTTCTTCCCCGAGAACTGGCTCGGTTTTGTTTTGCTGGAGCACGCGGGATCCCCTGTTCTCCCGCTGCCTCTCGCTCCAGCTGCCTCTCCCCGCTCCAGCGCGCATCCCCGGGACCCTCCGCAAGCCTCGAGTCAAAGGGCAGCGTCCAGGGGACTTTCTGGATTCTTAGAGCTTAATAACGATATGTCTCAGAGTGAGGCTTGGGGTTCGAGCGAGGCAGAGAGTGTGTCACTAAGTGATGAGACGCTGCACACTACCTGCTCCACTCATCGCCACCCCAAACCGAAAGTACCGTATAGGGGTACAGACCTTCATAAAAATCATGTACTGTTTCATTAAAATGCAGTTAGTGCAAAACCCTTGCAGTTTCTAGGAAGAGATTTAAAACTAAATCCTGGCCGGGCATGGTGGTACACACCTAGGATCCCAGCGCACAGGAGACTGAGGCAGGAGGATTGCGGCGAGTTAGAGGCCAGCCTGGGGTACTTAGTGAATTTTAAGGCCAGCCAGATCTACATAGTTAGACCCTGTCTCAAAAAGAAAAAGGAAAACATTTCGAAAGAAAGAAAAAAAAAAGCCCAAGTTTTAGTATAAAACTGGCTTGTCCTCAGTGAGTGCTTGAGTGACTTGAGAGGGTTGGGTCTGCGCTTTAGATCCTTTGGGTGGTTACTGAGTGTGGCGGGACGGAATCCACTTCACGTTGTCGTCAGTGGACTGACATCGCGTGATGAGTCACCCAAGCTAAACCACAATGGCTTTTACGGGCCCGTTATACAGGCAGATGCACAAACTGTTCATAAGAGGACGAAAAGTCGTCCAGGACTCCTGCCGCCTGGGAGCTAAGCTGCAGTTTTCACCTCTGCTGGCCAGCAAGCCGTGCAGGCAAAGGTACTGCCCACACAGTGTTTAAATAAGAAGAGCCCTGGGTGTTATTATGTGGCTGTGTTTTCCGGGCTTGTTTTTTCAGCCTTGCACTTTTAAACTCCAGGTCTGCAGGGAGCCCGTTTCTAGCTGTGCTGTTTCTGCAGCTGAGCTGTGTAGAGTGCAGCTCATTGACAGAACTTACCTGAAGGTCCTTAGGAGGGCAGAGAGAGGCAGTTGTGCGTAGCACTATAAATTCTATTGATGTACTCAGGGTAATCCTGGCCTGAAATAACTGCGTTTAACTTTAATCTTTCTTAGCATTAAACTTTACAGTTGTGTCATCGGTGAACAATGAGTCTTGGAAATCCCTTCCACAGAACAGAGACAGGGCAGCCTTGCTATTGTAGTTGTATTCGCCTGCAGAGTGTTCTCAGGGCTTGTGGTGAACCCTGTAGATAATTCACTGTTTACAGGGTCCCAGCTTCTACCAAAGTACGAGACAGATTTGCATAATGTTGTGGTTTTTGTTTAATCTTGTTCTTGGTTGAAGTGAACAGGAAACCAGCCAACGGAAAAATAGTCATGAACTAGCACAACGAGCTCAGGATAAATGTGTTCCCTCACTTTACTGTTCTTTGTTTTGACAAATCTGTGTCCATTGTTCTGGCTGGGGGCAGATTGTCTGTGTTGGTCCTGCTGGCGGCCTCCCTTGGGTCCCTTCCACTTTCCAGATGTCGCCCAGGGTCGCTTCTGCCCTGGAGCCTCTGTGTGGTTAACACCAACTGTCTGCTCTCAGTGAGTTCCTCTTTTCCATGTTGGGAAATTTAAGTTGGGAAATTAAAAAAATGCAAATAGAGCCTCTCAGCTGTATTATCCTGCCGGAAGCTAGATGTCCAGACTTGAGGAACTAGATTGTGTCCACTGATTTCAGTTTGTAAACCTATTTTGAGTTAAGCAGTGTAACAATGACAACGATACCCCAAATGAAAATGTGTCCAGGGCTTTACAAATCGAATCGTACTGTGACTCATGCCCCTCGGCTGAATTGGAAGCCAAGCTCTACTCATCCATGTACCTTGATGTCTCTGAATCTGTCTCTTCCTTTGTAAAATGGGCTAAGTAATGAAATTTTATGAATAGTTAAAGTGTAAAACAAAAAGTGGGGCAGGGATAGTGAGTTCAGTCGCTGGTACCAATTTTAAAAAAAGTCCGTGGTGAAAGTTGAGGGTGGGGCAGAGCCTGCCTGGAATGCCCAAGGCCCTGGAATTGACCACATTGGCCTCCTCCCTCTAAACTTGATGTTTATTTCCTTCAGACATTCAACAAGCCAACACCCATGAACAGGTATTATTTCTATCTCTGAATTTCTTTTGGAAACTAATTGGGCCACAGAAGGAAGGTAAATCTATGGCATTCCCAAGGTGTCTGCAGAGAATCTTTGTTGTTGTTTTGCTAGGGGACAAATCCAGGGTCTTTGGACTGAGCTATATTCCCAGCTCCTTTTTAAAATTAAAAAAAAAAATCCAAAACTTTTTTTTTTTGGTTCTGGGGATTGAACTCACAACCTTACACTTGCCAAGTAGGCACTTATGCTGCTGAGCTAAATCCCTGGCCCCCCCAAAGCATTCTTTAAAATTTTTTTTACTTTTTAAAACTTTTTTTTTGGTCTTTTTTTTGTCTTTTTGAGACAGAGTTTCTATACAGTTTAGGCTGGCCCTGAACTCACTTTGTAGCCCTTGCTGGGCTCATACTCACAGTGATCCTCCTGCCTTAGCCTCCCAAGTGCTAGAATTACAGGTGTGTGCCACCAGGCCAAGCCAATGTTGCTAAATTGCTTGGGCTGGAATTTATGATTGTCCTGCCTCAGCTTCCAGTGTTGGAACACCTTGGAGTTGGGTATGGTACACACATGTGTGATTCTTGCACTTGGGAGATGGAGGCCGGAGGATCTCCAAGTTCAAGGCAGCCTGAACTGCATATCGAGACCTTGTCACCAAAAAAAAAAAAAAAAAAGAAAGAAAAAAAAATTGATTTTAAAAAAGGATGGAGATATATAGCTCAGTGGCAGAGCACTTGCTTGGGGTGCCTGAGGCCCTGGGTACAATCTGCAGTCCCACCAACAAAATAAAGCAAGCAAGCAGAGTGCTGGGATTACAGATGTGTGTCCAGCTCATATAGTCTTATTTTCAGTTTAACTTTTTTTCCTTTTAGTAGACTAAGAAATTTCATTTTAAATTTTTTTTTTTTTTTTTTTTTTTGCGGTACTGGGGATCAAACTCATGACCTTGCACTTGCCAGGCAGGTGCTTATGCCACTGAGCTAAATCCCCGGCCCCATTTTAATGTTTTATACTTTCAAATTATCTTATTTTATATCAGTTATAAAGCATGGATTTTGGGGAAAAGGCTTCTTATCTCTGCTTTCTGTTATCAGAGTTGGGGTAAGGGGAGGCTAGCTTCATAAATGGAATGAAAAGGAATATTCAAAGAAATACTTCAAAGAAATTTATCATATTAGATATAGCAGAAAGGAGGGAGAAAGATGTCAAAGACAATGTCTGGTTTTTGTTTTTATGGGGTTTTTTGAGACAGGATCTCTGTGTAGTCCAGCCTGCCCTTGAACTCTCTGCGATCCTCCTGCCTCAGCTTTCTGAGTGCTGGGGTTGCAGACATGGACCACCATGCCTGGCTAAATTCTGGCATGTAAACCAGATGGTAAAGAGGGAGCTGACTGAATGGCAACTATTCCAAGGTGAAAAGCCGGGAGGCTGTGGGATGGGCTGGGGGCCTAAAGAGAGGGCAGTGAAAAAGAAAGAACCACATCTCCAAGGAAACTCAGATACAATTGCTGTAAGGCACAGCATCTGTCTGACTCTACCTAAATGAATTTCTGTGGAGAGTGCGTGTGTTTGCAGGTGAGTGGGTGGAAGGATTCCGATTGTGGCCCAGTAGGGATGAGTTGCCCTCCAGGTGGAGTGTGGCAGGCTTCCTGATGAGTTTTTTTTTTTTTTTTTTTTTGTCTTTTTGAGTCAGGGTCTCTGTATGCAGTTTGAGCAGGACTTGAGCTCACTTTGTAGCCCAGGCTGGTCTTGAACTCGCAATGATCCTCCTGCCTCAACCTCCTGAGTGCTGGGATTATAGGCGTGAGCCACCACGCCCACCTTCCTGGTTAGTTTTAAATGGGTCCAGAAATACACTGTAGTGCTTTCCTTTCCTTCTGTTTTATTTTTGGCAGTTCTGGGAATTGAACCCAGGGCCTCAAGGAAAGCACCTTGCCACTGTGCCACCTTTGGGTGAATGAAGTAGGATGATGGATAAGTTCGAGCCCACCTTGGGTAACCTAGGGAAGGCCTTTCTCTCTCTCTCTCTCTCTCTCTCTCTCTCTCTCTCTCTCTCTCTCTTTGCTTCTATCTTTTTTTCCTCTTTCTTTTTTCTTTCCCTTCCTTCCTCTTTTTTCTTTTGGGTTTTTTTTTTTTTTTGAGACAAGGTCTTGCTGTGTAGCTCATGCTGGCCTTGAGCTCACTTTGTAGCCCAGGCTGGTCTTGAACTTGGAGGGATCTTTTTGCCTCAGCCTCCCGAGTGCTGGGATCATAGGTATATGCCACCACGGCCAGCTAGTCTCTTTACTTAAAGTCACCTGATGGTAGAAGCTAATCATATCTATAAAATTTCTTCACAGCAAGTTCGAGGTAAGTGTTGGATTAAATAATGTGCTGTAGACTCTCCAAGTTGATACATAAGGCTAATCATCACATCTATGAAATGAGGGTTTATTAAAAGCTAGTTATCAAAAACAAATGAGATTATTATTGATCTTTAGTTAGGGACCCCTTGGGAATCCTAGTAGGAAGTCTGGCTGTCAGGCAACAATGTAGGCACCTATGTGCTCCTAATAGGAATCACAACTCCCACTATAATCCATTGTTCATCAGCATCGTCATCGGCATCATCACTTTGATTGATGTGTATTGTTTGGTTACATCTATGGTTCATTCACTGATCCAGCCGACATTCTCATGGAGAGAGTGGACAACAAACAAATAAGAAAGCACTACTGGGAGAAAGGAACCTTTCTGTACTATATGGTGGGAGTGTAGACTGGTTCAACCACTGTGAAAGTCAGTGTGGAGAGTCCTCAAAAAGCTAGGATTGGAGGTTCCGTTTGACCCAGCCATTCCCCTCCTGGGTATCTTCCCAAAAGAATTAAATGCATCACACCACAGTGGTATATGCATACCTTGTTTATAGTGGTACAGTTTGTTAAAGGCAAATCTTGGAAACAACCCAAATGCCCATCAACTGATGAATGGATAAAGAAGACTTGGTTTTCTTACACAGCGGAACAATATTCTGCCGGAAAGAAAGATATGCTGGAGACATTTCTAGGCAACTGGATGCACCTTGAGATCACACAATTAAGTGAAGCAAATCAAACACACATATAAATACTGCATTGTTTCTCTGATGTGAGAAACCAGAAATGTTAGACCTGGCATGGTGGCACAAACCTATAATTCCAGCACTCAGGATGCTGAGGCAGGAGGATCCATGCAGGTTCAAGACCAGCCTGGGCTACAACGTGATCTCAAGGCCAGCATGAAATACATAGAGAAACCTTGTCTCAAAAAGACAAAAAAAAAAAAAACCAACAAAAAACCCACCATACATGCAAATAAAGGACCAAAGTGTATAATAGATATTTCAAAATGAGAAGAAAATGTTCAGATGGGGAGGAGAACAAGTGACAGGGGAAGGGGAGAGGAAAAAGAAAAAAGTCAAGAGGAAAAAAAATCCCCTACCCCAAAACATTAAGTATGTTATACAGTCTGATGGCCCTGTTTATATGTAGTCTTGTATCCTTGGAACTTCACATTAAACATTCAAAGAAAAGCCATTTGTAATGAACTTGTCAGGGCTGTTTTCTTGCCATTGATCCCTACACAATTCAGTAGAATGACTGTAGGGCATTTGCTCTGTATTGGATACTCTAAGTCATGTGCTCTGTGCCGTGAGGGCCAGCCTTTGAGAGAGAGAGTGCCGAAGTTCACCCCAAAACCCATTGTTGTAGTCAGGAGTTGTGAGGAGAACAATTAGAATCAGGACACAGAATTTATAATATTTTACGATGGCCACCCAGAGTAAAACACAAGAAAATGCAGACAATCTGTTCACAACACTAAAGACCTAGAATGGGCCTGGACCCCACAGCAATGTCCTGCGTGAGTCCAGATGAAGACCTAGAGCCCATGACAGTGCCTCCCATGAGTCCAACTGGAGGTCTAGAGCTTAGGAGAAGGACTTACACCAGTCTCTTTTATGAATCTATGCTGGGAAGGCCCAAAGATCCTCGGTGGAAGCTAGAAAGTCTATGCCAGCTGGTAAAGGAGCTGTGCTGTTAGGTTGAGGGTTCTACACTGGAGCTGAGAAGTCATGCTCAAAACAAGGACCAGGGCTGCCCTGAAAAGCACCACAGCCATCCTCAGTGACACAGAGGCCCCGAGCTCCTCCGAGGATAAGAACAGTCAAGTACGTGCCAGAAAGCCAGTGTGACAAGTTTCTTCTAGAGATTAAACAGCACATATCTTCCCCTCTGGAACCAGGAAGCAATGCTCGATGTAAGGACCAGAGCTCCCCCAAAGTGAACCATAGCCAACAAGATCCTGAGCTCCTCTGATGACAATGGTCGAACTCACACTGGGGAAGCTAGTCATGACGAGCTCCTCCAGGAGAACCGAAGGCTCAAAACAGCAACACTTAGAGAAACCTGCAATTCCTCCTTCACTCTTCTTCTCTATGTCTCTTATTTATGCTGGCAACTTTCCTCAGGTAGAACATCACACTCAGCACCATGCTGATTTAATTCAGCTGGTGTTAGGTTGACCACTAGTTTTAAATTTATAACACCCATTTATCGCAAAGTGCCAAGGTGGCAATTAAACCCGAATACTGAGGTTTTAGTTTAGGAGAAACAGCTCATACATTAACATCTTTTGTCTTAAAAGAAAACAACACAGGTTTGCACCATGGCGCCCCAGGCTTGGGATATATGTAAGCACTTGATACCATTTTATGTAAAGCACTTTGAGCATTGGTAGATTTTGCTCCGGGATCAAATATCCTTTAGATACAGGACAACTATATAGAAAACCAAGGAAAGAAACAGAATAAGAAGTGTGTGTGAGAGATGCAATTTCAGGATGCTTAGAGCAGTGCTCCTGGAATCATCTATTGTAGATACAGTGTTGCTCACTCCCTACCTCCGACGACTAAACCAGAACAAACAGCCCCCAACACTGAAAAATAAAAACAAAAAAGACTTTGATTTTTATTCTTAAATTTCCAGCCCATCACTAATTTTGTAGAAAAGTCTAGAGAAAAATAAAAATACCACAGATATATACAAATATTTCCTTACTTAAATTATCGCTGTACATTGCTTTGCCTAGCATGTGCCATGCCCTGGGTTCCATTCCCAGCACCACTAAACAGACATATAGAGAATCCCTTTTTATCCTCGTCATGGTCCAGGAAGGTTTATAATAGTAATCCCAAGGAGAAGTTATTGGGATTCCAGTGAGTTAATTTTAATCTACCACTTCTAGTGTAACCCACAGTGAGAAGAAAGACATTGAGACATACATACAGCTGTGGGGAGCCAAGGGGCCTTAAGTCCAGCCAAGATGGCAGTCCATCAGAACAAAGGCCATGACCCAGGCCCTTCCTGGATATCATTAATTTTCCATGAGGGGAGTGGCTTTGGGATAAGTGACAGTGAGCATGACAGCAGGAAATGTGTGACTGTTGTGACTATCATGAGCTGGGCTAGGTAGGAGGTCTGAGATCACCTCTGCGATAAGCAGAGAGGAAGAAATGTGGAGAGCAGCCTGCATAACACAGCTGAGGGTAGTATCTAATAATTTGGGGTCAGTGCTTTACTTTTGGTGTATAATCTTTTTTGCCCTGAGAAGTCACAGCCTCTTATTTGCACCTCAGTCTGCAAAAAAGCATGGAGCAAGGCTCTGCATCCCACCACACTCAACCAGATACTTGGGGAGTCACTGGGCGGCGTAACACTGACTTGTCATTTTGCTGTAAAGATTATGCATCAGCTCCTCAGCCAGCCCAATTTATATTGCTTAAGGCCAATTGAAGGGACAAGGAAATAGCATAGCCAGCTCTGTATATACGGAGATAGGGCCAAGTTTATCTAAAATATGGAGATAGTTGCTCCCCTTTTCAAGAAGAGTCGTCTTTGTGGTTCCCCACAAGACAAAAGAATTTCTTGTTTAATTCAACACGCATAAAGTTGGTCTGTCTGAGTGCTAGATGTTTTCAATGCTTGCCTGGAGGCCTGTGCTTAGCTACACAGGAACCATTAGTAAGGGGTTTCATGTTCAGACTCAGCCTAGGGAAAAGTGGGGGGCAAGAAAGCCCCTGCAGCCCCAGTTGTGTGGGTTGGGCTGGGATGTGTAGAAGTTGGCTGTTTTTCTGAGTAGCCTTTTTTCCTCCTGCTTCAAACTACCTTAATTTGCACCTTAAATACACAAAATGAAGTAATTTCTCTGCATCTCACCTGGCTCTTAGGAAAAGCAGAGGCCACGCTCTAACCTCTTCAGCCTCAGGGAGGGCCCTTGAGTCTCCTCTGACCTCTGGGGAGAATCTGGTTGTAGAAAGTCCCACTGCAGAGTCTGAATCACGCCCAAAGCAATGGGAAACCAAGAGTCTTATTGTGGTGCTGAGAAGTTCAACCTGCATGACTTTGGGAAATGATTCAGACCGTCTACACTGGGGCTGCATGTGACAACCACCACTCGCATGATGGAGTCCACTGCCTATGACACCAGCCAGTGAAATTCACCAGCTGATCAGGGGCCACATGTTGCCTGTACCTGCCCAGCTGGCTTCATGCCTCTCTGCTTTTTTCCCATCACTTTTGCTCAGTGGAGGGTTTGAACAAGGTCATGGAATGCAGTGACTTAAATGGAGGAGTAGGAGAATGGTTTAAGAGGCCACTGTGGAGGTGCTGAGAATGGTAAAATTTTAGATGTCCCTCAAGGCATGATTGAGAAGATGTATTGGAGGTGGAGTGGGAGAGAAAGGACAGAGTCAAGGATGACCTCAGAGTTGCAGACTTGAGTGGGCATTTGGATCGAGGAGTCTGAAATTCAGAGGGACACCTGGGCTGCAGACAAATGATACACCCTCAACAGGAGTTTACCAAGGAGAGGGTGTAAGACAGGCATGGTGGCATAGTCACCATGCACCAGCATTTAGAGACTGAGATGGGAAAGCTAGAAAAGGACCAGCTAAAGAGTGAGCAGTGGCAGATTGAATGTGGGATCTGGAGGCTGCAAGAAGGGAACAAGGAGTTGCTGAACCATGGCTACTTACAGGTCCAGAAGACACAGAATCAGCTGCTGAATTAGTGATGTAGAGGCCATGCATGATCTCAAGAGGGGTGGTTTCAGTGACGTGGTGGCCATGCTGAAGTGGAACAGAATTGCAGAGCTGAGAGACGAAGGATGTAGAAAGCCATTAGGGGGCTGAGAGGTACAGGGAACATTGGACTTGTTTGGGTAATAGAAGTCCCATGGTGGCTTTTGAACTTCTTTAACCATTTCTGTTATATGACTACTTATCTATGCCTGTAGTGTAAGAACTTCAGAAAGATGTAATTACGCTGGTCCACAATTTGCCTGCTCTGTTTATTCAGCATCAGTATTGTCAAAGGCAAATTAAATATTATTGCTCTATTAAATTGTGTATGTTCTAATAAACAGGACCCAAATAGCATGGCAGACTGTGGTATTTGCGTTTATATTCTTTTGAGATAGGGTCTCACTGTGTAACCCAGGCTGACCTTGAACTCATGACCTTGAGCTCCTCCTGCCTCTCAAGTGCTGAGATTACAGATGAGTGCCCCTGTGCCCAACTAAGATTGTGTTTTATTCAAGATTCTCCTTAGATCCTGGTTATTGGACCTTGGACCAGCAGCACTGCAGAATTTAGGATTCCACCTCAGGTCTCCTGAACAGGAAGATGTAGTTTAACAAGATCCCGGAGTCATTCTGTCATCTTTAAGGTTTCAAAAACACAGCCTTAGGTAACTGTTTAATTTTTATTATGATACAGTAATTTGAGGACATTTTTCAGGATTATAGAGACACACCTCTAAGGTCTTAGGTTAAGCAAAATAAAATTTTTCATAGAGGATAACATTTAAAATCGAGAATAGTGTGCAGAGATATGCAAAGGCAACTTTTGGAGACTGAAAGATTGACGTCCATGTTTGCCTTCAAATGTAGCCTAATTGAGTACATAAACATTTCAGAGGAATGCTTCAGTGCCTGTTCATAGTGGGAAGACCTAAGCTCTGAGAATATCCTTATTTGGGCTTATCCATATCCATCGTTGAAGATTTAACTTAGAAATACAAGCAAGAGGGTTTCCAATATATCATAACATAAAAATGTGCCTCATTATGCAGAAACAGAGGGCAAAGAAACTCCCAACCTACTAGATGTCTGTTATCAGTTCATGTTCTCTGACTGAAGACTGAATTTTAGGAACAGTGGAGGTTAAGAGCATAATGTGTTTGTTGAAAAAAGCTTCTATCTGAGGCTGAAGGGGTCCTGAGTAGGTTGCCCAGGACCCTACCTTTTCCAGGGAATTTTATAGATAAAAACCCTGAGATTAGGTGGGTCCAAAATGGGAAAAAATGAGAACTCCACAAGCTGGGCTTGAGGTGGGACAGAATTAAGATCAACCAATAAGATTATCAGTATAATTGCTCTGGTGAGATTTGATTAAATGGAGATCCAGTAGGGAAGCAAGTCACATAGCCAGTGGGGACATGACCTTTGCCTGCAGGAGTTTGGATTAGTGGCTTCTTCTGATATAATGTGATTGAGGTGATACCTATTTAGAAAATCAATTTCTGAAGTTTATGTTTAGGGTATGGCTGCATTTGTTTTGTCTTTTTTCTTGAGATCTGCCTTGCAGCAAGCAGTAGGTGTTTGTGTTTCCCCATAGTTGCAAGGTCTTCTGTCTTGGCTCCTTCAAGGGCTCAGACCTGTCTGGCTGCCTATGTAATATTTCTAGTTAACTGAGCTGCCTATAACAACGTGATTCCAAGACCATGACAGCAGATAGTTGCATGAAGCTGGGGAGATTTTCATTCTTTATTTCTTGTTTCTCTGCATGTACTTCCAAGTCTGTCTGTTTACAACTATCAACTGCTAGTTTGCTGACAGAAGTGACCATCATTTCGATCCCTGGTACCAAAAAAAAAGAAAAAGAAAGAAAGAAAAAAAGTCACCATCATGCCTGAAGGAATTCATGCAATAATTTTTTTTTTTTTTTGTGGAACCAGGGATTGAACTCATGACCTTGTGCTTGCCAAACAGGTGCTTATGCCACTGAGCTAAATCCCTAGCCCCATCATGCAATAATTTAAAACTATATTCCTTGCTTACCTCTGGGAAGTCTGTAATCTATTCTTCACATAAACCACACAGTGACCTATTTAATGTCAGTCAAGTCAGGTCAACCTCTAGTTTGAAACCCTCCATTCTATTCCATTACTCTTGCGCTTTGGTCATTGAATCAGTCCCCTACTTAGTTGACTTTCCCCACATCCTGTTGTCAACCAGGCTGGCTTCCAAACATTGGCAAGATGGTCATGTGAGGGTCAAGACACCCACTGCATGCAGGAAGAAGCCAACAGACGCTTTCTCATGAAATTGGCAAGGGGTTTTTATTGTCCAAGCATGCGTGGGGCTCACTGAACATGCAGGAACAGAGAGCCACGAGGTGTGCCAGAGCATGGCTTTTAAACTACCGAACAAAGGGAGGAGGGGTCTTTGCAAGCGTGGTCACAGAAGCAGAAGGCATTGGTTAGTTTAAATGGCTTTCTACATTCATTGGAGGGGGCGACTATAGGGTGGTCTAGAGTTGGGTGGCGGAGGGTGCTTCCTAATATGGGCAGCAGATGCCCAGGGAAGGTACACTCCATAAATTCCTTAAACATGGGAGGGGGCTGTTTCTACCTCACAACCCAGGTTTTCTAGTCAGCTTAATCCTTGTCTGAATTTAATCTAGGCAGCTTTAACTATAATGGCTCAATTCCCAGAATATTGGGAGGAGATGAGCAGCATAGACCATGTACTTTTAACTAGAGAAAATTCCTCTTACAGTCTGTCCCTCTCTTTTTGTTTTCTTTGCCTCAGAAAACTATCCCCTGGTCTTCTCTAGGATCCACCTATAATCAACTTCTGTCTCATCAGATTATATTTTTCTTTAAATTTACTCTTTTTTGGGGGCGGGGGAGGGTATCAGGAATCAAACTGAGGACCTTGTGCTTGCCAGACAGGCGCTATGTCACTGAACTATACCCTCAGCCCCACAATCTTATTAACATGTCTGTCACTCAGTGGTCTATTTGTTTGACTGCTTATCTCTGCTCCTTAATCTGCACTTGCCAGAGCCAGGTCCTTCCTTTCATCCTTGGCAGGTCAAAGGCTGTCTGGCAATAGCAATAGTAAGGACTGTGCCTTTGTGCACTATACTGTGGGAATATTTCAGTGGTTATCACAGGCTCACAACTGTGTTCAACCCTTAGCATAGCTTTGAAAAAATGCTTATATAGGTGAGTTTGGGGAGATTTGTACCAATGGATGAATTCTTTCACCAGTCTTCATTATAATCATGGGATAACTATTCTTACTAAAAGTAAACACATTCATTTTTTAAAAGCTTTAGATTTTCTTTTCAGAATTTTATATTTTAAATTATTCTGTGCCAAGAGAATTGTACTGAGTTCCAGGTCAGGCTGACTTACATAGTGAGACCCTCAAAAAACCAAAAATTGTGTGCTCTTTACTCATACTGGATTTTTAGTTCCCTTAAAATGTTTAAATTTTTTTCTGTTCAAATCACATCCATTCAGTATCTCAGGTATCTCAATCTTCAAACATTTCCCTTTCTAATTTTCCCACTAAGTTTTCTCAAGAACAAATAAAATCAAAGTAAATGTTTGGTTAAGAAAAATTAAGTCATAGTAAGATGAATATTTTTTCCTAATTTTGTATTATGAGAAATTTCAAACACGCAGCCAAGCTGAAAGAATTGTATGGCAAGTATCCATATAATCATTGCCTGTATTTCATAATTCTTTTTTTCTTTTTCAAATCCATTTTGTCTCAAGAAAAAAACCCTAAAACTAAATTTCAAAACATGTCAGTTGGGGGCAACAATAGTACATACATTGCATATTGTATCCCCAAATCATTCATCCAAAGCACAAAACATCTGCTTACAATTGTCTGAATGATACCAGCACAATTTTTTTTCATTGAACTCAGAAATCAGTAGTATAACAATTTATTCTACTTTTATCTTTATCATATTCCTATTAAATCATCAGTCCATGTTATTTTTCAAGCATTTTAAAGTAAGCTTCATTGGGCTGGGGATTTAGCTCAGTGGCATAAGTGCCTGCCTGGCAAGTGCGAGGTCCCAAGTCCAATCCCTGGTACCAAACAAATAATAAATAGAGTAAGCTGCATATTTTAACACATTCTGTCCTTTATGTCAGCATGTGTAATATTAATCAGAGTTCACTATGTGCTTGTTCTTTTTGTTTTTTTTTTTTTTACAGCAGAAGATCAAACCAAGGCCTTGTGTGTTCAACTAGGCTAGGTCTCTGCTGCTGACCCAGCCGTTATCTCCAATTGCCCTTTTTTAGTCCCCATCCAAGGTGATTGATGCCTATTTAGAATATCCCCAGGAGTGCTCTACTACTGAGCTACATTAAGACTTAATGGGCTGGGAGGTTCTCACTATGTATTCCATGCTGGTCTTGAACTTCTTGTGTATCCAGGCTGGACTCAAAACTCTTGGCAATTCTTCTGCCTCAGCTTCCTCAGTGCTGGTGATGTAGGGGAATGAAACTCTATCAACCTACTATGTCCATGAGTTCGTGCTCTCTAAAATCAAGGAATGAGTTTTAGGAACAATGGGGGTTAAGAGCAGAATATATTTTTTGAGAGAAAGAAAGCTTCTGTCTGAAAAGAGACAGAAGGGGTCCCAAGTGGGTTGCCAAAGCCTCTGTCCTTTCTAGGGACTTTTATAGAGCAAAATCATGGGTCGAGATGGGTTCAAGGTGGGGAAGACTGGGAACTCACAAAGCAGATGGGCATAAGGTGGGACATAACTATAGTTAGCCAATAAGGTTAGTAGTTCAGGTAAAATTGATTAAATTGGGGACAAATGGGAAAGCAAGTCATGTAGAAAGTGGGCATTAAGGAGCAGTGATTCTTCCCTAGGGGGATGGGATGGTGACTCCAGGCTTCCTCAGGGTGATAGGGAACTATTTAGAATATCTGTCCTTAGGATGTGGATGCATTTGTTTGATCCTTTGTCTTGAGGCCTGGCCCACAGCAGGAGGTGTCTGTCTCCCCCACAGCTGCAAACTATCTGGGCTTCTGCAATGGCTCCATCCAGGACCTAGCCCTGTCTCACTGCCTATAATATTTCTAACTAAACTGCCTGCTGGGGAAGGAATGGGCTAGGGAGGTATAGGTCCCCACCCAAGGTGATTGATGCCTATTTAGAATATCAATCACTGCTGTTCTTCTCCAGGGGAAGTGTAAGGGTGTAGTCTTTCCTCTTTTTCGTGAGGCCTGAGCTGCAGTGAATGTGCTTCTGGCTATGATTGTCTTCTGTGCCCCGAGGGCCAGCCTTGTGGAGCTGCCTGTACTATTTATATCCATCCAATTTAGCTGTCTACAGTGCTGTGAGAAAGACTACAAACACTGAGGTCCTACTGAAATTGAAGATCCAGGAGATATAGGTCATATGATGTAGGACTTCCCAATAATATAAGGGAAATAGAACTGCCAACTCGCTGAATGTCCCATACACTGAGTTTGTGTTCTCTAGAATCAAAGAATGAATTCTAGGAACAATTCTAGGAAGTTTCTAAGAGAGACAAAAGGGGTCCCACCCAAGTGGGTGGCCTGGTACCCTACCCTTCAGGGGAGTTTCATAGAGCAAAACCATGAGGTAAAGTGAGTGTAAGGTGGGATGGAGCTATAATCAGCAAGATTATAAGTGGCCAGAAAATATAGCACAGAGGCACTAACGCCTTCCTAGTAAATGCAAGGTCCTGAGTTTGATTCCTGGTACCTAAATAAACAAATTATAAAATTGTAAGTATAGACGCTTAGGTACTATTGATTCAATTGGAAAGACACAGGATAGGGGTGAGGTGGGACAAGACTATAAGCAACCCCTAAGATGAGAAGTATAGTTGCTTAGGTAATATCCATTAAATGGGGATCAAAAGGGGCAGCAAGACCAAGTAGCAAAGGTACAAAGACGTTCCTGGAAGGGGTGGGTTGAGGAGGTTTGGTCCCCACCCAAGGTGGTTGAGGCCTACTTAGAATATCAGTCCCTGCAGTTCATGCCGAAGTGGAGCCTGTGGGTGGGCAGTTCCTCTTTTCTGGGAGCCCGGCTTTCAGTGAATGCCTCCGGCCATAGCTGTCCTGGGCCCTGACCTTTCGAGAGCCCAACCCTGTCTGGCTGCCTACAGGGTTTTAAATAGTTGAGCTGTCTAATACGAGCATGAGCTGTTCCACCTCTCCGAGCTGCAGTTTGCCATCAGTAAAGTGAGAAGAGAAAAAGTGAATGAGGTAGATGCAGTATTTGCTGGGGGCTCCGCATCAGTGCTTACCTTCTGCTCGGATTGGTACAAAACTTAAGTTGTGAGAAAAGGAGGGAAACGGTTTAGTCAATAAAACCCCAAAAGTCATCTGCTTGCTTCTGAACAATGTAAGCAAAATAACTCAGGTCATATCCGTAAGTGTTCTGTTTGGCATGTTCTTTCTGAGTGGAACACAGTGGCAGAGCACCTGCCTGGCAGGCGCTGGGCTCTGGGTTTAATCCAGTGCTGTTGTGTGTGCATCCTGGGTTCAGTCTGCAGACCCACAAAAGGAGAAAATGTTGAGTTGAGCACTTGAAACAAGTATAATAAATATCCTTCAAGAGTGAACTAACAGAGGCAAGCCCGCGGTTAGGAGTTTGATCCTCAGTACCAATAATAATAATAAAAAAAAGTCTCTTAAGTTTGGGGCTGGGGATTTAGCTCAGTGGCACAAGCACAAGTGCCTGCCTGGCAAGCCCGAGGTCATGAGTTCAATCCATGGCCCAAAAATAAATAAATAAATAAGAAACTGCCTGGAGATTTGTTTAAAAATCCTTTAAGTAATAAAAAAAAGTTAGTATTTGGGCTGGGGATTTAGCTCAGTGGCTTTTAAGTGCCTACCTGCAAGAGCGAGGTCGTGAGTTTAATCCCAGGTCCAAAAAAAAAAAAAAGAGCGAGCTAAGTCCCCAACCCCTGGGGCAAAAGAGACTATACACTTGGAGAATCAATTTTCAGAAGTATGTGAGGGCAGGTTGTGTGTTAGAATTGAGAACCAGGAAATGGAAGACAATAGAGGATTCAGGTCTCTTAATTCCTAAAATAGTGATCTTTTCACCTGGGGTGCCTACAACCGACAGGGAATGAACAGCTGCTGCACTTAGGGTGTGAAAAGCCCAGTTTAGCAGGGCATGGGTGGCACACTGAGTCAGGGGATCTCCGTGAATTCGAGGCCAACCTGGGCTACATAGTGAGTTCAGTGCTAATCTGGATTACATAACTAGAGACTCCCACTCAGAACCAAAACAAAACACAAACAAGCCCACATTAACACTGGACAAGTTAGGTGCTTCTATATCTGTCACCTCATAGAGGTAACTTACCCTCTGTCTACCTCAGTTTCCTCATGAGTAAATAGAAATGTTGATGTTTCTCAGGCTGTTTTGTTTCTTTTTATTTTTTGTTTGTTTTGTGGAGCTGGAACTCTGGTAACCACTCCGCCATATTCCCAGCTTCTCTCAGGGCATTTTTTTTTTTGAGGTTAAATGAATTACACATTTTTTTTTAAAGAACCAGTGAGTCAAATTTGAAATAACATCAAATGTAAAAGTTTTACTAGACACTAACAAAAGCAAAGAAAAGGTGTAGAGACCTGAGCAGAGCTGCAGTTCTCAGGAAATGCTAGCCAGTCCGGTTGAGTACTTTGCTGAGTGACTTTGCTTCCCGTAGGGGCCTGGCCTAGTGCCAACCTTGGGGGGGATGGGACTTGCCTGGGGTCCCATGAGATTACACCTCATACCTCATTGATGAGTAGTTTCCTTTGAGCCAAAACAACATGATATTTTGCAAGAATAACGGAGAGTGGCTGCTGGCCAGGTGTAAACATCAAGGTTAGCCTGGAGCCCATGCTAGCAGTTCAGTATCCTTTGTGTGCTGATAATTGATAACAGGCCCAAAAGGGAGTAACTTCTAAGAGCAATGAAAAAGAACAGGAAGGGTTTGGAAGTTAGCTCTGCTTATCCATTACTAAAATTGATCACAGGAACTGCATTTAAATGCTACCCTAATGCCCATTAGCAATAGAACAGGAAAAAAAAAATTCACCCTTGCAGATTTCACAAAATGAGAATGGACTGTCTTGACTACTCCGCCACAACCACCACAGCGACATGAACCTCTTGGTCTTGATGTTGAGTTAAGGAAACCGGATGCAAACAGTGCACACCAAATTCTTCCCTTTATAGGAAATAAAAAAGGCAAACCAATCTTTGTTGTTTAGACATCAATGATCATAGCTGTGAAGAATCAGAAGGAGGGATGACAAAACTGTGGTGTGCAGGTTGGTAAAACGTTTGATAAGTAAAACATTTTTAGATTGAGGTGTATGTCGCTTTTGATAGTTAGTGATTACTTAGAGAGATTAGAAATTGGCTGGAAGGAAATAGGAGGGGGAAGTCTACCAGCAGGCCAAGTTCCTTTTTTTGTTGTTGTTGTTCTTTATTTTTTGAGACAGGATCTTGCTATGTAGTTCAGGCTGGGATGTACTTACTATGTAGCCCAGGATGGCTTCTAACTCACTCTGATCTTCCTGAGATTATAGGCGTGGACTACACCTGTTTTTTTCCTATGTGAGCTACATCTGGGTCCCTGTCCCCCACCCTCACTCCCTACTCCCCACTCCCACCACTGCCTTTTTTGAGACAGGGTCTCACTAAGACATTAAACTACCCGGACAAGACTCAAATGTGGCAGTCCTCCTGCCTCAGCCTTCTGGGTAACTGAGATCACAAGTATGTGTCATTGCACTCAGCTGAGTTACAGTTTTAACTAACTTTGTAGTAATCCTCTTACCCACTTTGTATGCTTGTGTGTGGGACTGTGTCTGACTGGGAAGGTAAGCAGTGCTCCAGGAAGAAAGTGGACCTGTAATTCGACAATGTGGGTCACCGTGTACAAGGTGTCACCAAGTCACAATTTCCACAAACATGTAGGAGTGACTTCTTTGTGTCTTTTCGTGAGAGTGATGTGTTCTTGGTTGGTTCTGGGTAGATTCTGCCGTTCCTGTATTGCTACCAGTCTAAAGAGCAGCAAGTGGACCTGCCCCTACTGCCGGGCGTATCTTCCCTCCGAGGGCGTTCCTGCCACGGATGTTGCCAGAAGAATGAGAGCCGAGTACCGGAACTGCGCCGAATGCGACACCCTGGTATGTGCTTCTACCTGTGTGTGTGTTTACTGGCTTAGAGTCCTGAGAAAATTTTCCTTTCACCTATGCTTTTGACTACATCCTTTTCTACAGTGTTTTAAGTCTCAGCTTTCCCATTTTTCTGCATTTTATGTACAGGTTTCAGATGGACAGTTCCTGGAGCCCCTGTCTTCACCTCATTTTTCGAAGGCTTTCCTTGACTACCTCCACCTCCTCTTCCTACTACTCCGATGGTCGCTATTACCTAACCTCCATCCTGCTATTCTTTTTTTTTGTTGTTGTTGACACAATCTTGCTGTTACAGCAATCCTCCTGCCTCAGCTTCAGGAGTGTTGGGGTTATGGGCATGCGCCACCACACCCAGCCCATTCCTGCTATTCTGTTGTGGCCCACCAATGAACAGTTCCATTTTCAAATCACCAACAAACTGTTTTCAAATCGGGTGGGGCCCACCTTTATTATTCTGGATTTTGCCATATTTGTCATTACTTCCTTGATGTGGCTTGTCACTTTTGGCGTTGTTCTAGGTGCATCAGATCCCAGGAGATCTTGGAGAGTGTGTGACAGTGTAGGCTTTATCCTAAATGAAATAGTAAGCCATGCAAAAGAGTGTAAGCTTTGGAGTGTCGAGACTGCTTCTGTGTTGAGGTGTCCCTCTGGCATATGTGTGCAGAAGGGTTTGCAGGGAGGGGAAATGGAGTTGGTGGAACCAGTTGGTCAGGTAAGGAAACTGGATTAGGGTGATAGCATTAGATATGGAATACATATCTGTTTTGAGGAATACAATTGAAGGAATTGGTAATTGACTGGATGTTAGAGCGAGAGAAGTGATGTGAATAAGTGAGGGTACCCAAAAGAACAGCACACATGGAGGAGAATCAACACAGTACAGTTCTGGCTATGTTATTGGGTGTTACAGTGTGCATTTGGGTAGATGATTTGACCTGCTGAGGGGAAACACTGGTTGGGCACTTAAGTATCTCAATCTAGAGATCGGGGCTCTTTTTGGAGTTGCTGGAGGTCAATCTCAGGATCTCACTCCTGCTAAGCAGCTGCATTATCACTTAGCTGCATCTGCAGTCCTGGAGATCAGAAGACAGAAAGTATGTACTGAGTGCAAAGTTCTTTCCAGAACCTTTCTTGATCATTTAGCCGTGTTATTCTCTTGACAGCCTGTGCTGTGCCTTGATACCACTTATAACACCATGTGCAGTTAAACCTTTTTTTGTTATTCCCATCAGATTTGAGTTCCATGAGGGTAAAGGACACTGCTGTTTTATTGACAGCTGTATACTCAGCACTTTTCTTTAATTTTTTGAAGCTTGAAACTTTTTTATGTTCATTCACCCAGAACAGGGAAATAAAATTGTCAAAAAAAGAATTTCTAGAAAACACAGAAAACAAATTAAACCTAGTGCCCAGCAGTCTATGTTCAAGGTGGCACCCTGCCCTTCTGCCACAGGAGGTCGGGATACTTGGAGTGTCATGGGAGCTGTGCATCTTTGAGCCACACACAGGCCCTGAGAAATTAAGAATTCTGACTGTGGCCGGGCGTGGTGGCTCGCTCCTGTAATCCCAGCACTCGGGAGGCTGAGGCAGGAGGATCGTTGTGAGTTCGAGACCAGCCTGGGCTACAAAGTGAGCTCAAGGCCAGCCTGAACTGCATAGTGAGACCCTGTCTCAAAAAGACAAAAAGACAAAAAAAAAAAAAAAGTTCTGACTGTGGAGGCAGGAAATCCCTGGTGCCAAATGGCTGGGCATGTTCTCTTCACCTCCGGTGGATGACACATTGCCCTGATTCTGGCTTTGTGGCCTCCTCTTCGGCAATGCCCTTGTCCTCTTCCATGGGCTGTTTTCCTGCTACCCTCTTGCCCTAGACACCTGTGCGGCCACCTTCCACCTGTCAGCCACAGCTAGAGCCCTTGGGGACAAGTGTGTCTGTGCAGCCTGGCACCTCCCCCAGCATGCCAGCGTGTTTGATGGTGACTAGCACATAGCAAGGGTTGCAAACATTGCTGAATATGTATATGAGGCCCAATAATTGATTCATGGCTGCTGGATTAGTATTTGGGCACAGTCCCAGTGGGGTCAGATATTCTTAGGTCAAACACCAGGTCTCTCATTCTCTGTGATAATTTTTGTAAAATAAGGGAAAAAAATAATGTTCACGTTACAAGGCTGTTTAGCTTAATATCTGGCACTGAAAATGCAAAAAATGAAAAGCAGTTTACATTCTTAATAATAGAAACCAGGGGTAGAGGTCCACATCTGTACTCAGGAGGCTGAGGCAGGAGGATCGACCTGAGTTTGAGATCAGCCTGTGCTGCATAGTGAGTTTAGGCCAACCTGAACTACATAGCAAGATGCGGAAGCAAAAACAACAACAAATAATAGCTTATTGTTCACTTTCTCTTATTTTTGTTATATAAAATTTCCCATGCACATTGTCAAAACTTCTCATCTCACCACGGGTGTCTCTCAGCAGTCTCCCAGTTACCCCCGGGTGGAAAGCCCTTCCCTTGTTCCCATCTGCTCACATCTGACTCCCGTCACTTGTGTCCAACTCTCGCTCTTTATGCTTTCTTTCTTGCCAGGAATGCTGCCCATTCCTTCTAGAGCCATTTTATACTCCACCACTTCTTCAGAGTCTGGGATAACTCGCTGCTTCAAGGGGACTGGGACTTAGTGTTCTAATGTTCAATACCAAACAGAGTCCGGTCTACCTGTCCCCACATCCTTTTCCATTAGTGGATTTTAAGCACTTGTGACGGCAGGCACGTGGCTTATCTTTCTTTTGCCATCTCTTACAGCGTCTTATGTAACTCTGTCTCTAGACCATGAAGGTATCAATCCATTGGTCACTACATAACAGCCTGGAATGCTTATCTGTGTTGAACAAGGAGTGCAGAAGGAGAATGGTTTTATTACAAGTAGTAAAAAGATGCAAGAACTTTATTGAATGTGAAAGATTGGATGTGAAAGGTTGCAGACATGTGTGCTGAAATCCATCCTCTTCCATCAGTGAGTTTCCATACATTTTAGGTGGATATTTATTTGGCAAGCGAGGATTTTGTTTGGACCTTTCCACCAGCTTTTGTTTTCGCCTTTGGTTGAGCAGTGACTGTTCCGTTGACGGGGTCCATTGCGTGTTTGAGGCTGAACTTCTGCAGTTTGGACGAAATGAAATGTCATGGGTCAGCTGTAGCAGCACAGCTGTGCCAGAGCTTCCTCCTGTGCAAGATCTTATCAGAGCCTCCAAGGCAACTTTTAGCTGAAGATGTGTTGTGCTGCCACAGACCCCTTCATGAGGAGGCTCTCTGGATGTATGTCTCAAAGAACAAGGGCTCTTTCTTCTGCATTGATAAAAACAGACTGCAGGGGTTGTCTTTTATGTTTGCTCTTAATGGGGCCATTAAGTATATCATGTATAGTGAATTGATGTAATACTGGCTATGCTATAAAACCGGGGTATTTATATCTTGGCCTAAGGCCCAGAAGCTCTTTTTAATTTAATATGAACCCCTCTAAAATTCATGGGTTTTTAAAATCTCTTTTATTCCTCTTCTTCATATATTTTCTTCTCTCCTCCTTGCTCTCTTTCTTTACACAGTTTTCTTTCTCTTCCTATTTTCCAAAAGCTTATTTACATGATGGCATGCAAAAGCCATTTCATTTCTTAGTTAATGTACATCTTCTCACTTTCAAAAATACATATTCATTTTAGAAGAACCAAGTTCAAAAGTTCAACATTTGGGCCTTCATAGTATTGGAGAAATTTATTCTTGATAATGCCTATATTTTGTGGTACTGTTCCATGAATGGATCTATTTAATCAACTGACCCCCACAGCTGACCTTATTTGAAAATTACAAAGCTGGATTGTGTAAAGTCCCCTTTCAACAGTGAGTTTATTTTGAATTCGCTTTTTATAGGTTTGCCTTAGTGAAATGAGGGCGCACATAAGGACTTGTGAGAAGTATATTGACACATATGGACCGCTACAAGAACTCGAGGAGACAACCGCGAGGTTTGCTTTAGTTCTATATAATTTAATACTAAACTTGATACAGCTATAAAGAATTTAATGAGCTGGGAAAGATGAATACTTTCATTATGAAAATATTTATGAATAGGCTCTCAACTGTAATACCTGGTTACTGGTATTTATTTGGTAAGAGCAATCATTTCAAAGATTTTTGTTCTACTTTAAAAACTGTGTGGAGGGACGGAACTCATCACGCATTAGAAACACTGGAGCAACTTCCGGAGATGTTTCTTTTTCTTTTTTTTTTTTTTCCTTCTTTTTTTTTTTTTGTGAGACAGGGTCTGCTATGCAGTTCAGGCTGGCCTTGAGCTCACTTTGTAGCCCAGGCTGGTCTCAAACTTGCAATGATCCTCCCGCCTCAGCCTCCCGAGTGCTGGGGCTACAGGCGTGAGCCACCATGCCCAGCTCCGGAAATGTTTCTATTGAGAAATATCCAAAAATGGAATGCAGAATGCTCAGGTTTCTTCTGGACTCTGTTTTTGGACTGACAGATTCCTCAAGTAGATCGTGACAAAATGACTCTTTGTCATTACCCTTCTATCACCATTAACTCTGCTCAGTTTATATTTACAAGGTAGGGAGTGGCATCTCTGTGTATTTGAACATGGGAAGGACAGGGCTGGGCAGGGATCCTGATTCCTGAGGCTTTTTGGTGGGTGATTTTGCATGGGGCTGGGGAGGACAGAGGTGGCTCATCTGTGTAATGGGAACTATTGATCATATCTTTGAGTGTCAGGTATTTTGTCTCAGCAATGAGAGAAAAGTAACCAACAGTCTCTTTTAGGATACATACTTAGATTTCTTGTGGGAAAATATTTAGGTACCAGCACCTTTACCAGGTTAAGAAAAATAAAATCAAAAGAACTGGAATTAGAAAGTAAATCCACCTATATTTTATATTTAAAAAATTTCAATTAGTGACTGTCTAGCTGCCAGTGATTTCATTGATGTTTGTAATTCTGTGCAATTTCTAGGTGTGTATGTCCATTTTGTCAGAGGGAATTGGATGAAGACAGCCTGCTGGAGCACTGTATCACTTATCACAGATCCGAAAGGAGACCCGTGGTAAGAATATATATATATTTTTTTGTACCGGGGATTGAACTCATGACCTTGTGCTTGCCAGGCAGGCACTTAAGCCACTGAGCTAAATTCCCAGCCCAAGAATTTTTGTTATTGTATCTTTATGTTTAATTTTTAAATTAATTCGATTTATTTTGCCTTTTTGAGACATGATTTCACTATGCAGTTCAGGCTGGCCTTGAACTCACTTTGTAGCCCACGCTGGCCCCAGACTTGTAGCAATTTGCCTGCCTCAGCCTCCAGAATGTTAGGATGACAGGCATGTGCCACTGTGGCTGGCTCTAGTTTTTATTTTTATTGGTACATGTTTGTAATACATAATGTTACTGTATTAGAATTTAAAGTACACTAGAAAATCCACTTAATAGATGTTTTTCTTTTAATTCTGAAGATCAAACCCAGAGCCTCACTCATGATAGGCAAGTGCTGTATTAGTGTTGACAGCCCTACAACTTTAGACTCTCATTCGGATTTGGTATTTATTTATTTATTTATTTTTGAGGCAAGGTCTCACTGTGCAGGTCAGGTTGGCCTTGACCTCACTTTGTAGCCCAAGCTGGTCTCAAACTTGCAATGATCCTTCAGCCTCAGCCTTCTGAATGCTGTAATCACAGGTATGCACCAGCATGCCTGGCTCTCTGGTTCTGCTTTTGCTATTCCAACACACAAATCTTGATTAGGAAAAGCAACCAGTAAATAAATAATGTTGAAGCCTCACCCGTTTCCCTTGTACTGGGGCCTGAAACAAGGCCCTTCACACAAGCTACACACCAGCCCTCCCTCTCCTTCCTTTCCCTCCCTTTTACTCCTCTCCTCATCCTCCCTTTTCTCTCTCTCTGTCTCCCCCCCACCCCAGGCTGGACTCAAACTTCTGTTCCTCTTACCTCACTGCTGGAGTGCTGAATTAGAGGCATGTCCCACCACACCTGGTTTAATAATATTGAAGTCCTTTAATAAATTATTTGGATACTCTACAGAAAGAAAAAAACTTGCTAATTTTGAATCCATTAGAGTACTCTCATTCTAAATGGAGGATCTTCAATAGCATGCAAAGCTAAGAACAGAGATAAGAAATTTCACTGTTTGGGCAGGCGATTTAGCTCAGTGGCATAAGTGCCTGCTTGGCAAGTGCAAGTTGTAAGTTTGATCGCTGGTACCAAAAAAAAAAAAAAAAAAAAGAAAAGAAAAAGAAAGAAATTGCACAGCTTTAAGAAAAGTTCTTGAGATTGCAGTCACATCCAGGGCTGACATACACCAAGCTTGGACTAATGTGGGTAAGGGAAGATTGTGTCTTGGGTTCAACCTCTAATTTCAAGAGAAAATAGCCGGGCATGGTGGTGCATGCCTGTAATCCCAGCACTTGGGATGCTGAGGCAGGAGGATTGTGGTGAGTTCAAGACCAACCAGGGCTACAGAGTGAGCTTGAAGCCAGCCTGAACTGCATAACAAGACCCTGTCTCAATCACAGCATTTTGGGAGGCTAAGGCAAGAGGATCACTGAGTTCAAGGCCAGCCTGCACTATGTAGTGAGACCCTGTCTCAAAAAACGAAGCCGAAAATACCCAAGTTCTGTTATTCCAATTATTCCATTTTTCTTTGTTTTTATGTCACATAGCGGCTTTTTTTTTCATTTCTAAAGACTTTTATCTTTAACAATATGTTTCATTTAACCTAAAATATCTTCATTTCAACATGCAATCAATATAAAAAGAATTTCTTTTAAGACAGGATCTCACTGTGTGGTTTAGGCCAGCCTTGAACTCACTGTGTAGCCCAGTCTGGCCTCAAACTCACAGTGATCTTCCTGCCTCAGCCTCCCAAGTGCTGGGATCATAAGCATGCTTCACCATGCTCAGCATGTGTTTTGTATTCTTGATGATAGCATCTGACTGGGGGGACATGAATTTGTCTTTTTTGAGGCAGGGTCTTGCTGTGTCTTTCATGATGGCCTTGAGCTCACTTTGTATCCCAGGCTGGCCTCAAACTTGATCCTCCTGCCTCAGTCTCCTGAGTGCTGGGATTACAGGTGTGGGCCATCATGCCCAGCTTAATGAATGTTAATGTTAATGAATGTTAATTTGGATTTGTGCTTCCCCAATGGCTAAAGATTTTAAACATTTTTCATATATTTACTGGGAGCTTGTACTTCTTTTGATAATTCTTTATTTAATTCGTTGCCATTTATTAATTGGGTTATTTGATTTTCTTGGTGTTAAGTTTGAGTTTCTTCGGTCTTTTAGCTGTTTCCCTTGCTGAGCAGAAACTTTTTAAATTGAAGCCAGGAATGGTAGTGCACACCAGTAATCTCAGCACCTTGGGAGGCTCAAAATTCTGAGCCCAGCCTAGGAAATTTGGTGTCTAAAAAAAGGGCTGGGGGTGTAGTGCAGTTCACAGACCACGGGTTCAATCCTCAGTGCTGCAAACTTGAAGAAGGAAGGGGAAACGAGGGGAGGAAGAAGAAAAAAAAATTTTAGGGCCAGGGTTATATAGCTCATTGGTACCAAGTACCCCTGCCTGGCAAGTGTGAGGTCATGAGTTCTATCCCTGGTACCAAAAATAAAAAACAAAAACAAACAAACAAACAAAAAACCAATATTAATTCTGCCAATCCATAAATGTGGGCCATCTTTCCATCTCGTGTCTCCAGTTTCTTTCTTCATTGTTCTGTTAATTTCATTTATAGACATCTTTTATTCCTTGCAAATGTAAGCTGCTTTAAAGTTCTGCAAAGGTCAGAAAAAAGACCCATAGGATTAAAGATCAAAAGCAGTGGGAATGGCTTCCTAATTCTCACAGATTGCAAAAGAATGAATGTAAATACTAAAGAAACTCATGTTTTTGGTTTTATGCCAATGGTGGCTTTGTTTACATAGCAAAAAAAAAACAACACACCCCTCCTTTCACCCTGATGTATTCATAATAGACGCACAACAGTATTTGTGTTGTACAGTGTACTGGGCTGTTCATATTACACAGTTAACAAAGATTTTCATATGCTCAAAGCGAAGTGTCTCCTAGGTGACATTAATGCATCCTCCCATACAGGCAGTAGCTGAGATTCTGTCACGTATTCTGCAGTATTGACACAAGTGCTACAAGGATTTTGTGTCTAGACTTCTCAACATCTTTAACTTTCCTTCTGTATCTCTTGCCGTTTCCTGATGTTTCTCTTATCCAACTGTTAAAATACAGCCCAAAACTTCAAGAGGGATCAGTAAGGAAGAAATGGCAAGTGCTAGCTATTTACATACTTCTCAGTGCTGTTCATGACTAAGCATTTTATTAGCCTTTGTATGGTTGACCTACTTCTGGTCTGATAAAGAGTCTCAATAAAATAAAAACCCCAAACGACTTTTCTGTCAGTACTGAACTTAAGAAAGCTGTTCTTTACTACAGCCTAGGTCTAGAGTTTTCCACTCATTCCCCTCCTATGTCTTTTTTTGTTTTTGTTTTTTTACATTTTAGTGGTTTGACAGAGTTGACTAGAGGGCTTGTTTAGTTGGAGAAAGCCATGGCCTGCCCCTAGAGCCCCTCTAGCCCCTTGAGTGATTGAAGAGGTCTGTGCTGGGATCAGATCACCCCCCACCCCCATGTGCTGGAGATTGGGCCTTTTGCAAGTTCTCTTCCAGGGAGCTATACTATCTGCCCCAAAATGTGCATTTCTAACAAGTTTTCAAGTGGTGCTGATGCTGTGGGTTTGAGGACCCCATCCTGACAATAAGTTTAAAATTTTGAAGAAAATTGCACGTGGTGGCGCATACCTGTAATCCCAGCACTTCAGAGATAGAGGAAGGAGCATTGCTGTGAATTTGAGGCCAGCCTGGGCTACATAATCGAGTTCAAGGCCAGCCTGCACTGCATAACAAGACCCTAAATTTTGAGATAGGCTCTTGCTGAGTTGTCCAGGCTGACCTCAAATTTCCAAGTAGCTGGTATTAACAGAGTGAACCACTATATCCAGCTAAAATTTGCTTTGAACAATTACTTTCTTAAATATTCTGGTGCTAATAATTATTTTAGATTCTTTCTTGAACTTTTGCTTATGTTCCTTTCCAGTTCTGTCCACTTTGCCGTTTTCTACCAAGTGGGAATCCAGGCAGCTTCAATGGCAGTCTAATAAGACATTTGCAAGTTAATCACACTTTGTTTTACGATAATTTCTTAGTAAGTATATTGTTTTACTTTTATATTGTTTTTATGCTGCTGTATTAGGTTTACTTTCTTAATCCAAGTGGATAAAATTATAAAGGAAAAATGTGTTTATAGCTGAAGTGCTAAATACTAGCATAAAATAGAAAATCTTGTAAAGATAATATCTTATAAATTTGACTTGATGCCAGAGTCATTTTCTGCTCCAGATGAAGGTATTTTCTTTGTGATGTTGATAATCAGTTAGTGTATAAACAGCCAGACTTAGCCTTTCAGTTGTTAACATTTTTGTTTTAGTTCCTCCCTTTTTATTTACAATTTTAATGACATTGTGACATATACAGCGGAGACGAAATCATTATCAGTAATGAACACAGACTTCTGTGTTCACTTGCTTTTATACACAATTGTAGACGGAATAAAAGAGCAAACCTCATTTGAGTCTCACGCCCTTGCCTGAATATACAACCCAGAATGAGTCTTTTTTTTTTTTTTCTTTTTGAGGCAGGGTCTCCCTATGCAGTTTAGGCTGGCCTTGAGCTCACTTTGTAGCCCAGGCTGGTCTCAAACTCACAACGATTTGCTTTTTTCAACATGAATGAAAAGTTATATGAAAACCGTATAATACTTTTATTTCTCATTATGAGACTTGATAGTTGTAAGTAAACAAAAAGTTAACATAGCCTGCTCTACTTTGGTCCCTATGCGATTTAGGGATGTGGCATTTCTTTATTTCTTTTATTGTTTCCTTTTTTTTTGGTCTTTTTTGAGGTAGGGTTTTCTTACACAGTTTAGGCTAGCCTTGGAACTCACAGTGATCCTCCTGCCTCAGCCTCCAGAGTGCTAGGATTACAGGTGTGTGCCACCACACCTGGCTTCCTAAAAACCTTTCAACAAAAGATCGTTGCCTGTTATGGGGAGAAAATCACTCCTAGCCATGTTCTCAAAAAGCTTTTCACTGATTTTGACTGTTACGCAATTTCAAAATGAAATTGTTGATGATCGTCATTTGGACATTGTCTATCCCTTTCCTTCCTTTTTTTTTCCCTTGTAATTCTCCTACTTCAGCCTCCTAAGTGCTAGGATTGTAGGCATGTGCCATATGCCCAGATGTTCTCCATGTTTTCTGTGCTACCCATGGTGATTATCCAGGTTGGACCCAAGGAGCTCGGCTTCTGACCTGGAGTTGGTAGTAGCTGTCTCACAGCCCTGCAAGTCTATGGAAGGCATTTAAACCTGAACTTGAGTTTGTTCATTTGTGAAGTGGGGAGAGTTAGAAATACCCACTCTCAGAAGCTCTTGTGAGGATTAAATGAGAGAATGCAGATGAAATGACTTAATTGCACAGTCTGGGCATATGTGATGGGTCACATTAGTTCTCTGCCTGTTCTGCTTCCAAAGAATGATAAGAACTGGTCAGGAGGAGGCCACTTTGTTGAGAGTACTTTATAGCCACTCAGAACCATATCTTTGAGTATGGAAGTGAACTTGAAATAGTGTTCTTTTTTGATTTTTTTTTTTTTGGTTCCCTAAGCTGTCACGTACTGAGTTGTTCATTTTATTCCAGACAGTAACTTCTTGAGGTGAATACTGTGTTTTCATCCTCATTTAACTGTGAAAGAGCTGAAGCCCCAAATCTATGCTTAAGAACAAGCTGATCATGGGGCCAGGTGGTGCATGCTTATAATCCCATCACTTGGGAGGCTGAGGCAAGAGGATCATTGCGAGTCTGAGATCAGCCTGGATTACAAAGTGAGCTCGAGGCCATCCTAAACTGCATAGTGAAACCCTGTCTCACAAAGACGACGGGGGTGGGGAACAAGCTGATATTAAGTCCAAATCCTGTACTCTCCCATGCTTTATGGCTTTCCTTCAGATTTCATTTGTTTCTGTGTTTTAGAATGGATTTCCAGCAACGGATGTCACTTTCTGTAATTTGTTGATAGTGGAAGAGGAAAGCAATTGCAGAGGATAGAGCTTTTAATAACTTTTGTTTTATTTATGGACTGTGCTAATAGGAAGCATTGAATTTCATTTTGACACATGGGCATGAGGGAGTTTTTTGTTTGCAACTTTTTAAAAAATATACATAGATATTTAGTGGTACTGCTGACATTGTGAATTCTAGGGAATATGTGGTTTTGGTTTTGTTTTGTTTTTGAGGAGTTGGAGACCAAACCTCAGGTCTTGCACATGCTGCATAATGCTCTACCACTCAGCTACCACCCCAAACCCCAGATGATGTTTATCATTACCCATGTTATATGTTCATGTGAAATGTAGTGCTGTAAGATTTAGAATATTGAATAAAAACTGCTAGTTAGGTCAGATACAAACTTTAAATCAAGTCTATTTTATTGTGATTGTAACTAATTCATTCCTATGGTATAAAATGAAACAGTATGTACTGGCCTCAAAGCAAGTCCCAGGTTCTCTGACAGTCTTTGTGGAATCACATCATTTAACTCAGGGGTTTAGTTTCCTGCAAAATGGGGCCATTTTGTTGATTCTTATCCTTCAATTTCTGAAACAATTGATTCTGTACATTTCTAATTATTTTTCTTTATTGTAGGAATTTAATATAATTGAGGAAGCTCTTATCAGAAGAGCCTTAGACCAGTCGCTTCTTGAATATGTGAATCATTCGAACACCACATAATTTTACGAATAGGAAGGGGAAGGGGACGATGCAGTCGTACCATTTCAGATGCTGCTTGAACAAGTGGAGGGAAATTGTCAGTGTTTGATGGGGTGAAAACGTATAACCCAGCTGTGTGTTTGTCCATGCTTATTGTTATACTGCATTTGAAAACTGCTTTCATTTTGATGGTTTAAATGTTTTATGTTTTTGAGTATCTTAGATATTTAGCAACAAGAAATAGTCTCTTATCAGTCATCAGTATATGGAAGAAACACAGGCTGAGTGTGAAGATAGAGAATCGTATTCACAAATTGGATGACATTAGGTGTAATGCTACATATTAACAACTACCATCATGGTTAGGCAAGATAACTGATCTTTGTTCTATGTAAAAAGATGGAGAATGAAGCAATGTGCAGATATTCAAGGACGTATGGAACTTGTTCCAATGTTCTTGTTCTAATCTCTAACAGTATATACCATGAATAATCTTTATGGGAATAGGACGTAATAATTTTGAAGTCAACGAAGATCATCAAACCAAATTATATTACATAGTACTATAACAAAATAAATTTTATGTTAGCAGTGTGTACTTAATTTTGGCTTTTTATATGCACACATATGAGCTTAATATTTTTCAAATATTTGTAGCTTGTTACTAAATATTTCTTAAGAACCATCAGTTGTTATTTACAGAAAAATTTACATCCATAGTTTTTAGTGGAAACTGCAAGGGCTCTTGTTTGTAATTTTAATCTTTAATTACAAAGTAAAATACATACTAAAGATTAGACACAAAATTTATAGCCATATGCATTATTAAAAGAAACCTTCTTTTAGAACTCAGCCAGCTACCCCACTGTACTCTTTGTATCAACAACTACAAGCTCACAAAAGTAGCCACTATGCTGATTTCAACAGTAGTCACTCAACCTCATCCTGAGACAGACACATTCTTCATTTTGTTTTGTTTTATGTTGTTTTTGAGATGGTGTCTCACTATGTAGTTCAGGCTGGGCTTGAACTTGCAGTGATCCTTCTGCCTCAGCCTCCCAAGTACTGGGATGACAGGCATGTGCCACCACACCCAGCTTTGTTCTGCATTTTGGACATTGATTTTAAAATTGCTTTTCTCAGCTGCCAACAAGTAGTAACAGGTTTTTATTTCACAATGTCTCTTCCTAAATTTGGAGGAATACAGTAAAGCAAAACCTGTCGGGCAAGAGAAGTGACCATTAAACTAAAAATCTGGCTATTGAAAAATGGAAGAAAATTTTGTTGAATGTTAGTACCTACCTACTATGCAGACAATCCATCTTGGTTCATTTGATAGAGCAATAAAAAGAAGGTGTCTTTTACATTTGTAAAACCTAAAAAATTGAGTCTTAAATTCAAAACTTTCAAAAAAGTGTACTTTAAGTAAAGCTTGGGTCATCTACCGTGATTTACTGCAATGTAGCAACCCTAAACCTTTTCCTTGAATTCCTCTTATGATAATTTTGCCATGTATAGGACAAATTAGGTGCTGGCCACCTGGATTATTTTGTGTTCTGAGTTATTTAGGGTTCTAGAATGGTGAAACACATAATTCATTGTTTAGCTTTGGTGAATTTTTATTGTTTTATTTTTGCTTTTGTTTTTGCTTTGTTTTTGAGATGGGGTCTCATTTTGTAGCCCAGGCTGGCCTTGAACTTGCAGTGATCCTCCTGTTTGAGCCTCTTGAGTGCTGGGATTATAAATTGTGTGCCATTGGGCCTGGTTTCAGATATTGTTTCACTGTGCCTTTAGCTTTTTATCAAAAGATTTTTGTTTTTTGTTTTTATTTTGGTACTGGGGATTGAACTCATGACCTTGTGTTTGCCAGGCAGGTGCTTATGCCCAGCCCTATCAAAAGGTTTTAATTGTTTTAAAAAATGAAAATTATTTGAAATACCAACAAAAAAGTTTCACTCACTTTCTTTATAGTGCATCAGAATACAGCTTTTTCAAGGCTTTTTTAATAGAAAAATCATTTTGCATTATTTAAAATTAAATTCTCTTAACTCTGCCAAAACCTGTGGAGACTTCCCTTTCATGTGTTTTTGCACCCATGTTTCTAAAAATGTAGGTGGAAAGATCTGATTGTGAATCTATGGTAAAGACAGATTTCTACATTAAATCTCCTAAGCGATTACATTTCTGATGATGTGGCTTCATTACTGTAATTGAGTGCTAGTGTCTTTTATTTTGAAGTGAGCGTTTTTCCAGTGTTTGAATATTAGCATATTGTAATTTGTATCCTAAGACATTGAAGAGGCATTTAAAAAATAGGAGATTGATTCTTTTATTATTCAAGTTAAAAAATGTAGAATCAGAATTTAAAATGTATAATTCCTTTTCTTCTGAAAATTGTATTATGGAAAATAAAAAATGGCAGGACCATTGCATTCATTAAAAAAGCTACAATTTAAATATTGATCTTGATTATTTTTTACACTGACATTTTCTTTCTTTCTTTCTGGTGGTAGTAGGGGTGGCACCCTGGCTTTTTAAAAAAATTACATTAAATTTTTTAGGTACCAGGGATCAAAGTCATAACCTTATGCTTGCCAGCCAGGTACTTAAGCCGCTGAGCTAAATTCTCAGCTTTAATTTTATTTTAAAGAAAATGAGGCCAGGGATTTAGCTCAGTGGCATAAGTGCCTGCCTGGCAAGCACAAGGTTGTGAGTTTGATCCCTGGTACAAAAACAAAAAAAGAAAAAGAAAGGAATAGAAAAAAGAAAATGAAACCAAACAAAATAAAACAGAATAAAGCCAGTCAAAACAAAACAGTGAAAGTGATACATGACTTCAAAACAGGATAATAGGAAATCAGCAGTGGTTATCATAATGCCTGTTATCATCAAAATTGCTGCCCATACCATCAGATGTAATAAAATCAAACAAAACAATAGAATAAAACTAATCAAAACACTGAATAAAACAAAACAAGAAAGCAGAACAAAACAAAACAATGAGAACGATGGATTTTAAAAACAAGACAAAAAATCTCCCATATTTGTTGTAATGCACACTGTCATCCTCTCAATAGATGTTCAGACTACTGGCTTTGGTCCTACAAAGTCAATCAAACAGTACAAGCAGGGCCGGGGATTTAGCTCAGTGGCATAAGTGCCTGCCTGGCAAGCGTGAGGTTGTGAGTTCGATCCCTGGGTACCAAAAAAACAAACAAAACAAAACAAAACACCACAACAGTACAAGCATTAAGTTGTTTTTGTACCTCAGTTGCTGTCAACTCAGCCTGTCCTCCCAGTCAGCCAGTTGCTTATGGGGTGGGGCGCAGCTCTTTATGTCTCTCAGCCTGCACACTGGCTGGCTCACAGGAAGGGTAAATTGGCTTCTCGTTTCTGTTCCCAGCCCCACATGGCTGCTGCTGACTCAGGGGAAGGGCGAGTTGGCTTCTCATTTCTCTTCTCATCCCTGCGTGGCTGCTGCTGGCTCACAGGGAGGGCAGGCTGGCTTCTTGTTTCTCTTCCCAGCTCCTCAGGAACCCAGGATCTTACACATACCCGACAAGTGCTAACTCATTGCTTCAGCTCTCTAATGTGCTTTTCAGATTGTTATCATCCAGTATTGTATATCAAGAGAAAGTGAATTCTCAACTGGAGGTTCTCTTGCAGAGGACATTGGCAATGTCAGGAGACATACTTGGTTGTTGTAACTTTGGGGCAGGTGCATGAGTGGCCCAGGAGCTGGGTAGAAGCCAGGGATGTTGCTCAGCATTCTCCAGTACACAAGATATAGCTCCTCACAGCAATTATCCTTTCCAAATACCAATAATGCCCAGGTTTACCAGCCCTGACTTGACCAAGCTGATGGTGAGTATCATACAATTACTACTGGCTCTGCTAGCAAAGGACTTCCTTAAAATTTAAAAGGTAAGACAAAGCAGATGGGGATGTAGCTCAGTGACAGATTGCTTGTCTAGCACGTGTGAGGCCCCGGGTTTGATCCCTAGCGCTATACAAATAATACTTTTTTTTTTTTTTTTTGTCTTTTTGAGACATGGTCTCGCTGTGCAGTTCAAGCTGGCCTTGAGCTCACTTTGTAGCCCAGGCTGGTCTTGAACTTGCCATGATCCTCCTGCCTCAGCCTCCCGAGTTCTGGGATTACAGGCGAGAGCCACCATGCCCGGCAAGAAATATGCATTTTGTTTCTCTTTTTATTTATTTTTTTAATTGGTACCAGCGATTGAACTCACGACCACGTGCTTGCAAGGTAGGTGCTTATGTCGCTGAGCTAAATCCCTAGCCCCAAATAATACTTTTTAAAAAGTAACATTTTCCCAAAACAGCTTCGTTTAATTAATAGGAATGGTTGTTTAAACAATATGAAAGGCTTAAAGTCAAAATGTGCCTGAGAAACCAGTTTTGGAGCTGGAGAATCCCACTCACTGCCAGGAAAAAAAATTTTTTTTTTAAAAGGTAAAATGCAAATATTGTTTCCTCTGAAAAATACTTGTTCCTCTGAAAAAATACTTAAGTTTTGAGTGGCTGTAACTGTCATGTGTACCCCTGTGTTAAGAATATATGAAAGCTTTTTAAGATTCTTTATGAGAAATACAAGCCAGAATGGAGGTGTTATTGACATAACTTCTGATAACTGAATTTGCTAAGTAACTTCCTAAAAGCTAAGGAACCCAGATTACTTGTGGACCTACATTTGTTGCTTATTCTTATTGAAATACCTAAGACAAAAAGATCATAGAGGAATGCTTATATGTATAATCTTTGAGGCTAAGAAGTATTTGTTTTAAATCATTACTGGGAAATCATCTAATATTTTAATCCTACAAATTTCAGGGGCCACATACAAACCTAATCATGGCCCCTAAAGTAGCCATATATGAGGCCTAATGAAAGTGAAGGGGAAAAAAGTGAAGGAAAGGGAGAAATGTTGATGAAGACAGGTGACATTGTGCTTTCATTACATAGAACCCCAAGCTTCACCACTTGACTAAAGTCTACTGTGAGCTCTGCCTATCTATATATCTGAAGGCAGCGCTGTGCTGGTCTCAGAATTGTAGGGAACTATTGTGTCCTGGCATTTGCAGATCACCATATGTCTCCCCACAGCACACTGGAGAGTGGGCCACACAGGTCATTTTCTGCTTGGATGTCATTCGCCAGAGAAAGTCACATGGCATTAGGTCACATCAGTGTGTCAGGGAAGTGTGCTCTGCTCAAGTGTTGGGATATAATGGTGATGCCAGCTGTGGAAATGCAAGTCAGCTGGGGTTGAGAGAAGGCATAGGGGTCTGCTGGGGAAAGGGGAATATTAAAAATGTGTGTGGAAATGAAGCGGTGAAAGGTCAAAATGAGACCTTAAAGCATGAAGTAAATTAATTTTGAAACTTTACAGTGCTGGGAGTACAGTGCAGTGGTACTTAGCATACACATGCTCCTACATTTTATTTATTTGTTTTTTTCTGACAGGGTCTTGCTCTCGCTGACCCGAGGGTAGCCTCATTCTTGGGATCCTCCTACCTTAGCCCCCAGGTGCTGGGTTGCAGACATGGGCCAACACACCAACTACATATACATTCTTATAAGGGCATAAATCCTATCATGAAGGCCTTAGTCACTAATCCTGATTACCACACAAAAGATTGATCTTCAGTACATCAAATTGGCTGTTTGGGCTTCAGCATATGAATTGCACTCTGTTTTGTTGTTTCATTGGTTTCTGTAGTGCTGGGAATTGAGCCCAGGGCCTTAAACATGCTAGGCAAGTACTCTATCACTAAGCTAGACCCAACCCCAACATGAATTCTGGAAGGCATAACCATTCAGCGATGACCCCATTTGCTCATCACAATACCCACCTCAGTTGTATGGTTTTCTTCACGGGGAACATTTTTGGGAATGTCCTGGGGTATGTGAGACAGGATCTTGCTATGTAGTGCAGGCTAAAGTTGCTATGTGGCCCTGTCTCAGTCTCCTGAATTCTAGCATTACAGTTATGCACCATCATGTGTGGCCTGCCATCCTGCCACCGCCTTTTCCACAAATACTCCTAAAACTTATCACAGGAAGCTGGATTTGAGACTGGGTCTCATGTCCACATACTGAGCAACCACATGAGTATCTTTCTCGTGAAACTCATCAGTTCAGTGATGGAAATGAGCTGGCAAAATGAGCCCAGCTCAGGAGCCATGTGACTGAATGAAGAGAAGATAAAAGCTGCTTCATGCAGAGAGAGATGCAGCATTGGGCTGAATCTATTTCAGAACTCTTAGTTTAGTAACTTGGTTTACTCAGGAGGTGTCATCTCTAAAGAAGAGAGGTGCATCTCACTCAAAAACACTCATTAAGGCCCCGGCTTTAAAAAAGGAAAAGGAAGAAGGAGGAGGAGGAGGGGAGGGGGGAGGAGGAGAAGGAGGAGAAGGCGGCAATAGAGCAACAGAATGGCCTTAGTGATTGGAAAGATGATTGAAGGTATGGAAAGTGGGATCATTGTGATGGTGTAATCACACTTAGTGGCTCTCCATAGGATGCATGTTTCAGAAAATGGTAGCAGTAGTGTGATTCGAGGGTAGAATTTTCAGCCTTCTGGTGCCTTAAGATCCTGCACAGGCCCAGCTGAAGGGTCAGTGGTTTCAGCTGGTCTGAGAAAGACTAAAGCAGCCTCCAAGTTGCTGAAAACTAGTTTAGGCACTGCGACCTTCCTGGTCTGTCCTGCAGAGCTGTCATATGCAGCAAGGCTAAGGGAAGTGCCCCTGAGGAAAGTGTCGGGTTCTGCTGCCACTTGGGAGAATGAATGACTCTCAAGAGACAGTGATGGGAGGAGAAACAGCTTTAGGCTGTGGCCAAAAACCAGACAGAGAGGAGCTCTGCTGGCAGGGGAGCCTCCCAACTCCAGAGTGTGGAAGAGGGAGGGATATGGAATAGGAATAGTGTGGGAGAGAGATGGGCTCTTAAAACCAGGGCTGTTCTTCATGTCACTTCTGGAAATAGTCCGTGATCTTCCAGAAACTCTGGTACTCTTCCCTATTTCATTGTTGCTGGGTATTGACTCTACAGCCTTCACACTGAGCTACATCCTCAGTCTTTTTTTGTTTTTGTTTTTTATTTTGAGATAGGGTCTTGCTAAATTGCTCAGGCTGGAAGTGAACTTGTGATTTTCTGCCTCAGCCTGCCTGGGTGCTGATTACACACTTAGCCAAATAACATCTTTTCAATGGCATATTTTTGCTCACTCACATAGCCAGGAGCTGGGGGCTGGGAACACCAAAAGCAATTATGCCAAAAATGGCTGGGAGCAAAGCCAGTAACACCCAAAGCAGTGTGTAGCCAGGAAACAGACAGAGAGAAACAGGATTGCTAGGAACTCCCATCTGTGGTGGCGATAAGATGTCCTGAGACAAGCTGCTAGCTGCTGGTTCTGAGCAGCAAGAAAGGCTACTAATGGGGCCGGGGATGTAACTCAGCAGTATAAACACCTGCCTAGCAAGTGCAAGGTCCCAAGTTCAATTTCTAGTACCCACCCATCAAAAATTAGTTTAAAAAAAAAAGGCCACTGATACAAACAGCTGTGGGCACCAAAGCTCAGGACTGTTAACTCTAAAAGAGCTACCCTGTGCCAACTTGCAATTTCCATGTGAATTGAGCAAGGACTGCCAGCTGACTGGTGACATCTGAAAGTGCCCACAGGGTCCTCCCCATAGAGAAGAGTGTGGATAAGGGTCCTGGTCATGAGCAATGGAACAGCAGACCAGAACGAGCCCAGGTCTGATTTCCATCTCATATGTGGCCAAGAATCCACACCGGCCAGGGACAAATATAGATAATACTGCTCACAGACTGTACACTAAAACATAGTCAAGATGGTACATTTTATTTTATTCTTTCTATTTTAAGATGGTAAATTTCATGTTGCAAGCTTTTAAACAAACAAATGAAAAAAATCTTAAGTCAAATGCCATGGTGTATATATAGTTTTGTGACACCCAGCTTGGGAAATTATAATTGTCAATGAAACTTAGGAAGCAATGTCTCATGGGCAAAGCTCCTAAAGTTTCAAAAATAAAGCATTTAAATATAGAGACTGTGCAATGCTACCCCCTGTTGCTACCTTTTTATCCACTGGTCTGTCTTCAGACTACTGATAAAATTGAAAACACATTAGCATGTCTGCTTTCTCTACCCTTGCATTTGCAATGGTTGCATCCTGTTTTAGATTTATTGTTCTGAGAGTCCTGTCACCCTTAAATGTTTTAACTTAATTACCTCTTTCAGACCCTATTCCCAAATAATTGCTTTCTGACTTACTGGGCTTCCACATATGATTGGAGGTGTGGGGGAACTTGTCAACCTATCACATCTACTACTTAAGATTTTATTTATTTGATTGATTGATTGGTGCTGGGGGTTGAACCTAGGACCTTACACATGCTAGGCAAAATTCTACTACTGAACTATATAGGGTCTTGCTGTGTTGCCCAAGGCTGACTCCCACCACTTGGGCTCAAGAGTCTCCTGATTCAGCCACCCAAGTAGCTAGATCTACAAATGTGTGCTGCTATAGCCAGATAAAATTATGTTAAATTTTCTCTGTTCAAATAACTTCATGGTTTCTCTCCTGTGATTAGATCCAGAAAGAAATACAGAAGGATTTTTCATGAGCATCTTCAATAAAATGAACCAAGAACTTGGGAGTGGCTGTGCATACCTGTAGTCTGAGCACTGTCAGAAGCAGACTCAGGAGGATCACAAGTTTGAGCCCAACTTGGGCACCTTAGTGAGACCCTATCTCCAGTGAGAAAAACAAGGGTGGGGATGCAGCTCAGTGCAAAGGACCTGGGTTCAGTCTGCAGTATTACAAAAACAAAAACACAACAAGCTTTTGCTTTCACTGTTTTACTGGAACTCCTGTTACAGTTCTGGTTCTGAGGTGAGGACCACACACCCCAGACGAGGGAGGGAAAGATAAAAAGGATGAAGGAGGGTGAGAGGAAAGGAAAGGAAGCAATCTTTTAGTTTCAACTTACATCTTTCTCTCAAAGATTTAAAAGAAAACTACATCCAAGAAAAATTTGGCTGGGGCAGTGGCACAAGCTTATAATTCCAGCTACTCAGGAGGTTGAGGAAGAATCACAAGTTTGAGGCCATCCCAGGCAACCTAGTAAGACCCTGTCTCAAAATTAAACCAAGGGCTGATGGTGTAGTTTAGAGCCTCCCTGGCTTTAATCTCCACTGGAGGGAGGGGGAGAACAACTGGACTATAAATCAACTTGAACAGGCTATCATTGATCGATTCCAGGGCTCTGCCTCTTAAAAAAGTTTGGTTTTGAGCTGGGCGTGGTGGCTCAGGCCTGTAATCCCAGCACTAGGGAGGTTGAAGCGGGAGGATCGTGAGTTGGGAGACCAGCCTGGGCTACAAAGTGAGCTCAAGGCCAGCCTGAACTGCAAACAAAAACAACTGCAACAAAAAACAAAACAAAACAAAGAAACCAGCTGGCTTATGCAAACAATGTCAGCTTCACTGTGAAAGTCTGTGTTCTTGTTGGTTTGCTTTCTTTTTGATTGATTTCTATGTTTGGACAGGAGAAAGTAGCTGTCCCAGCCTCATATACTTCCTGAGCTAAGGTACTTACTTAATAGAGCTTGACTAGAATATTGGAATGGCATGTCCACATTCTTGGGAGACAGAATGTGAGTAGGATGGGCTAGGTCTGTACATTCTTTATACCTCTCCATTCTAATTAATTGTACCATGCAGCATGAGTTTCGAGAGGTTAAAATGCCACTGGGGCTACAGGTATGAACATTGTAGAACAGCAGATAGAGACTACTAAAATGAAAATTAAAGGCAAGGATCTGGCATGGACAACATACTTTACATGCAGGAGGCCTGGGTTCCATCTCTAGTACAATAATAAGAAAGTGAAAAAGGAATTAAATGGCCTGAAAATGCATATATATATATATATATATATATATATATATATTTTTTTTTTGGTCTTTTTGTGATGGGTCTCATTATGCAGTTCATGCTGGCCTTGAGCTCACTTTGTAGCCCAGGTTGGACTTGAACTTGCAACAATCTTCCTGCCTCAGCCTCCTAAGTGCTGGGGTTACAGGCATGTACAACCACACCTGGCTTTCATAGCGATATTTATGAAATTGAAAACTGCCCCAAACTTGGGTAGACTAAAAAAAGGTACATTCTATAAATTTCTGTAATGTCTTGAATCTCTCTTTTGAATCTCCATTGGTACTAATTTGCAGAGGTATAAGGGAAGAATTTAAACTTGCCTTGGAAAGCAACTCGGTTTCTTCTCTTTTGGGAAGAGGAACCACTTTCTCAGTGTTTCTTGCTCATTTGCCCCCATCACCTGAAGTATTGATTCAGCTAGGAAAACAGGGCAAGGTCCAGATGGAAAGCAGAGTGCAAAATAGGTAACTCCTTGGAGGATATTCAATGCAGGAAAGTAATTACAAAGACTGGTCACAAGAGCCGACAGACCAAGTAGACAGTGAGGCAAAGAAACCAGACACTGAAAAAGGCAGGGCCTGGACTAGTGATACAGCTCAGCAGCACACCACCTGCCTAGCAAGCATGATGTCAAGATTTCAATTCTGGTACAAAAAAAAAAAAAAAAAAAAGGCAGGGTCTGCCCCACAGGAAGCACAGCCATGAAGCAAGAGGCACCTTACAAAGCCAACACCAGGGAAGAAGTGGAGTCACTGCCAGGAGCAGAAGAGAAGAAACACTTGGCTCCTTCCTTCCTTCCGGTCCCTCATCAGTGCTTCCCATAAGCTGAACCTAGCTACAAGCCAGTTGGCAAGGGAACTGGGAAACAGTTTATAAGGGTCAGTTCCAGCAATGCAGAAACAAGGAAAAGGGCGGTGAAGCATCTGATCCTCCGTGAGCAAACACCAACTTAGACATAACAGAAGAACCCAGTGAGAATAGCTTAGATTGGATGAGGTGTATTATTTTGTTTAACAGAGGAGGGAAGGTAGCTGGGGGATCATTAGATTAACTGAATAGCTCAACTACAAGGACCCTTAAAATTTCCATCCCCGAGCTCTAACCTCCTCTGCCCCTTCGTTTGCTCTCTGGCTTATGTTTCCCATAGTTTCATGGGAGCTTGCAGCCTTTCTAGGCAGCAGTACATACAGGTGGAAAAATATCTCGACATGGGCCTAAGATTGTTTATTTCTATCTGGTTGGTTTTTGTTGTTTGCATTTTTTGTGGAGTTGGGGATTGAAACTGGAGCCTCACGCATGCCAGCCAAGCACTCTTGAGTTCCATATACAGCCTATTTGTCTGGTTTTGTGTTTTTTTTTTTTTTTTATCAGCAAAGGAAAGTATTTGCTGAAGCCCCTCAGAATAATTATCCTCACACTGTCTTGCCATAACTGAGTCATACACTTACACCCAAAATACTAATAAAAGGAGAGTCCTATCCAAATGGGTTCATGTCATTTAGTTTTTCTTATTGCCCTGGAAATGCTTGTTGCCTCCTGAGTGGGTTTTTGTTATTTTTTGAGATGGTTTCATTATGTAGTCTAAGCTGATCTTGAGCTCAGTATATAGCCCAAGCTGGTGTCAAACTTGTGATCTTCTTTCTTCAGTCTCCAGCATGCTAGTAACACTCCCAGCTAAGATTGGGGCTTATGAATGCTTGATAGGAAGATGGCTTCCGCTTTAGTTTCTCTTCATTCTTCTTATTCACTTGACTTGTGTCCTACTCAGCCTGAGGCGTGTGAGTATGCATGTGTGTACTGAAATGTAGGAAAGAACAATTTAGGATTAATTCAACAAGAATGAAAATAATATCAATCTCTTTAAAAATAATAGTTCTAAAACATGCTTAACCAATTAAACTGTATGCCTTCATTGGTTATTATGCATACATCAGGAGTAATATTGAAAATATTTAAAGACTGAAACCAAGTTGACACTTGCTATGGCTTAGATCTAAAATGTCCCCCAAAAGTTTCGTGTGTTCAGAGATGAGGTTTTGGAAAGTGCTTGCATAATGGATCAGTGCGTTAATCCACTAGTGATTTAACAGCTGAATATGCCATAGGAGATGGGGCTTGGTAGGAGGGGATGGTTACTGGTCACAGAGGGATGACCTGGAAGGGAGTATTTTTGTTAATGCTTTTTAAAACTGTATTTCAACATAACTACAATTACAAGGAATACACTCATTGTTAGTAGTATGCAATTTATTCTACACAATTTCAGCCAAAAACTTGGTACACGGTTTAAGATTATAAAAAAGGATTTGCAATCTGGTTTATTTTTATCTATTACAAATATACAGAAGATCCTCTATCAAATGCTGGTAAAGAAGCCAGCCGACCCTTGATAAACATAATGGGTTTGCCTCAGAAAAATTAGTTAATAAATCAGACACACATGTAAATACCATATTCTTTGGTGTGAGAAACCCAAAGTGTAAGTAAGTACCAAAATGTATAATAGTAGGAAGAAAATGTTCAAATGGGTAAGGGAACCAGAGAGGGAAAGAGGGAAAGGAAGGATGGAAAAAGAAAAAAATGAGAAAAAGGAAAAAATGGAAACAAAGCTTTTGTAAATAAGGAGGGGAGGGGCTGGAGATTTAGCTCAGTGGCACAAGTGCTTGCCTAGCAAGTATAAGTCATGAGTTTGATCCCTGGTACCAAAACAAACAAGCAAACAAACAAACAAATAAAGGGGTTGAAGGATGTGTAGGGGAATGGTAAAAAATGTGTCAAGATATATCATGTAGAGGTACAAATTCCCCATGATGAATTTGATCATGTATATCTAAAATGTACCAATAACCTTTTTTTTTTTTTTTTTTTGGAATCAGAGTCTCTCTCTATAGTTCAGGCTGACCTTGAATTCCCTTATGCAGCCCAGGTTGATCTCAAACTCTCATCCATCCTCCTGCCTCAGCCTCCCGAGTGCTGGGATCACAGGCATGCACCACTGCACCTGGTGTGTACCAATAAACTTAATTAAAAAAAAAGAAAGAAAAATCATGTACTATAAAGTTTATAAAATTGATGCAACAAAACACAATATTACAAAGTTCAGTAACTAATAGATGTGGAAGGGGGTGGGAGGGAGCCAATTACACATATGTAATTGTAAAAGCATAAAGTGCATGTAGATTGGGAATCTATAAAACCAAGATGCAGATACTTTCTTAAAATAGAAATAGCACTATCAGCTCACTTCCTCTGCTGAGGCTCGTAGAAACCTCAGCACACTTAGATTTTTATGTTTTTCTATGAGGAAAAGAAAATTAAGTTTCTTCCCCTGCTTTTCAGGCGAGACATTCCCCATTTAATTACTGAGTTCCATTCCTATGACTAGGTCAACCAGGTCAACTAGGTCCTTAACAGAATTGGGCACTAAATGAAGAATGGTAGAGTATGTAAATTATGGTATGTATTCAGAACAAAAAAAAGTCAAAAGAAACTCCAACTTGATGACTTTGTTTTTATTTGCATAACTCTTACCTGCAATACTACAGGGTATAATAGGACGTAAAACAGTACTGTACTGCACAGTACAATCAGCAAAAATCAGAGTACTGTATAAACAAGGTATACTGTATAAAAAAAGGCACTGAGATTGTATGAACAAAATGCACAGAACTGAATAATAATTAAAACAGACTAGTTGTCAGCCCACATGGGATTGTGATTTTAAGTCTGAAGAGTGGATGTTGGTCATTCAGTCTCAACAGTTGTTGAACAGGTAAGCTGTAATATGAGGGATATCTGTGTGCTGTAGACAAGGTTTTATCTCCTTGTGGGGGATGATATATGGATGGATGGATGTGCTATGAACCTACCAGCCCTCGCACTGGTAGGCTCATAGCTGCTTACCAGGGTGACAAGCTGGCTGCTTGGTTTCTGAGTGCCCTAAGTTCCAACATGACACGGATCTCAGGAGATGCTGATGGTTCTTGCCCTGGGGCAGCTGCAGCTTGCTGGGCCACAGCCACTTACTAGGGCAGCAAGCTGGCTGCTTGGTTTCCCAGTGCCCCAAGTTCCAACATGGTACAGCTCTCGGGAGACACTGATGGTTCTCGCCCTGGGGTGGCCGCAGCTTGCTGGATCACAGCCACTTACCAAACCTCTAGTCTTTTATGTTGTAAGTATTGGATATTTTTGTCCCAGTGATGGGCAAGTGACTATTATAATACCATCATTCAGAATACACTATTAACTAGTCAGGACAGGCTAAAGTAGGGATGAAGTCCTAGGTTTGATCCCTAGTACTAAAAAAAAAATTAATCAAACAAAAACAAAATCCAGAATGGATGAGCTAAAAAGAACCATAAAAGAGCTGTAATAGTGCAAACCAGCTGAATGCCAATGTCAGTTCAAAAAGGTACTAAAGAGTAGGCAGTAAAACCTGAGCCGCCCTCCCACTCCTTCCTCCAGTTTCTCAGTTCACTTCTTCAGGGTCAATCACTTCTACCAGCAAAAATAGATTTTGGAAGCTTTGTAACAGGACAAAGGTAGATTTTGTCAAGAAAAAAATTTTCTAAAATTTTGTTTGTTTGTTTTGGTACTGGGGATCAAACTCACGACCTTGCACTCCCCAGGCAGGCGCTTGTGCCAGCTATATCTCCAGTCCCCTAAATTTTTTTAATCTTTTAAACACATTATGTGACCTAGTAGAATTTACTGAAAAACTTGCATACAAGAATGCCCAACATCAGTTTCGTGGATTGGAGAAAAGTCTACTCCTTATAGTTCAGGGGACTATGTGACAGGAAAGAACATTGGTGCTTCTTTCCAGAGGGGAAAGGAACAATAGGTTGAAGACTATGCTGAGGCAGAACTGTATTATAGGGTGTTAAGCAGTAACCCAGGGTCAGCACTTAATGTGAATTCAGTGAGAAGGAATATTTAAATCTAGCCAGTCTCTCTTGCACAGTTGTGGAGGAAGAGCCCTAAGCATTGTTAGGGACATTAGCTGTGTTGACAGTCTGGGCCCTGGCCAAGTGTGGTGCACATCTGTAATCCTGGCACTTGGTTGAGGCAGGAGGATTGTCATGAGTTTGAGGCCAGTCTTGGCTACATATTGAGTTTAAGCCCAGCCTAAACTACATAGCAAGACCCTGTCTCAAAAAACAAAAGCAAAAGAGGCCTATCATGTTGATGGTCAAGGGACTAGAAGATGACTCAGAAGGTTCCACATTGTTGGTGAAACTTAAACAATTAGTGTATACTTCAGGTGTACCTCCTGGTGCCTCTGAGACAGATTGGAGCAGTCTTCCTTGGCAGGTTCCAGCAACAGAAAGCCAAGACTCATTGCATCTTGAGGATCTGTCTTTTGTGTCATTTGGTAAACAAGTTCCCAAAAAATCTAGCAAGTCTCCAAAAACAGAATTTGTAGATTCAGGGCCCAGGTACTACAACAATGTCTCAATTCACATCAGAACTCCTGGCTGTCCCTGCTTGCCTCCAGGTAGCATTTTCCCCAAAGCAAGTAGAGAAGAATTGGGTGTTTCAACTTGTTAGAACTGTTATTGCAATAGTTATTGCAACAGTTTATCAAATTGGCATAGCATTTAGGCTTCCTCTTACTACCTAGAGGCTGGGACATTTTATTTACACAGCTGAATGTTTTTGAGTTAATCTGTGACAATCTATTAAAAGGCTTTTCATATGAAATGGTGTCAACACAGAAAACTGTGTCATTTGGTAAATATGGTTTTATTTTTTTAAAAAACTGATCTCCCAAAGGTTAACTACCTTTTCCCAAAAATTACTGATGGATTTTCACATATTGCCAATTATATCTTACATGTACACCAAATTACTTCTTAGAATATATGGCCAGATACAAGTATGTTTGGATTAAGCACAAGTAAAGCTGCTGATTCAAAGAATCAAGGAAATAAAGCCAAAAATTAATGTGATGGCTAGCAATTCCTAGTTTCTAAATGGCCATACTACCATATAGAAAATACACTTTATTTCCTATAGTTGTTGGAATGAGAGAATAAAAACTGATATCAAAACAGCAAAATTTGGAAGCTGAGAACCATTTTATAGGAAATTTGAAAAGCACCTGGGCTACTGGAATTAGCTGCTCTTCTCATCATGTGCTTTTTCTCCTAGCAAATCAAGAAACCTAAAAATAACTTTCCTGTCCAGCTTCCACTGGGCTGGCTCCTATGGGGCAAAACAAACACACACAAAATCTTGTAGTTTGGTAGAAGAAATGACCTATTCATCACACTAATGATTTATCTGAGCAATCTTTAAGATACACCTTAAGACCCATTCATTTCCTTCATAAGGTTTTAAGTCCCCAGAATTCTAATCATTTCATCCCATTATAGTAATTGTTTTTTATTTAAAGAGAAAAAAAACAGGAAAAAGGTAGAAATACTACAGAATTTCAAGAAAAGATAAACAGTAAGAGATCATTAGTTGATAAATTACATATTGTTCTTTTAGAAAGTTATTCAAGTTACAGAATTAAAGCACACAAAGTGGACACTAAAGCAGTGACAGTGCAGACAGATCTGTTCAGCAATCCCAATAAGAACCTAGAAATATGGTCATCAATCCCACACATCTAAACATACATGCAGCTGTATCTTTTATAGCGCTATTTCCTCTTTTTTTACAATAGCAATTACACATTTTTAAAATTTTATTTAAAAAGAAAAAAAGCAAAACAGAAAAAAGGGTAGTAACAATACACAATTCTAAAAGAAAGAAAGAAAAAGAATGAGAAAAAGCCCCACTAAGAGATCAGTAATTTATAAATTATGTACTGTCCTCCTGGATATAGTTGTTCAAGTTACACATAGGAATTGTTAATACAATATTTAATACTTTGGCAAATACCAATTTTTGTTCTCATTTTGATGTTATTCAAGAATGTAAACTAGATGACAGCAAAATTTCAACAGCTGCATAAGCATAATACCAAACAGTGTTGTCTAAGGAAATACTATAGGGTTGAGATGTTACTCAGTGGAACTGATTGTCTAGAATGCAAGAGGACCTAAGGCCAGAGGGCGCACGGAGGTGACGTCACAACCCGCTAGGGCGCCGAGCCGGTTGCCATGGAGGCCACCGGGCGCTCCGCCCCCACTGGTCAGCTCTCCCGGCCGGTGCCTGCAGCCCTGCTGCGTTCGGCAGGCTGCGGACTGCGAGATGCCACAGGAGAGCTGCTGGCGAGGACAGTGGGATCCCGGTGCCCTACAAGCCTCGGGTGCGGCTCCGCTCCGGACCGAGGAGAACTGCGCATGTCGCCCTCCCTTTCCCCGGGGCCTTAGAGGCTAGGAGCCCGACGGAGGCGTAGAGCCACCTCCCTACTAACCCGCGACGGAGAAGCAGCTCGATTCACAGCGCAGCTCCGGGGTTCCGAAGTAAGGGTCCACGGCCGCGGAGGGGGACAGGGGCTCGGGTGTGCAGAGAGAGCTGTTCCAGAGACGCAGAGAGGAAGCCCACATCCCCGCCCGGAGCCTGGCTCCGGAATGGCCTCACTCCAAGCTAAGCATTGGCGGGGGCGTGGCCGGCGAGTGAGCGGGGCCTTAGAAAGGATAGGAGAGCCAATCGCTCGCCGCCAGCCTGGCCCCGCCTCTGTACTTTGCCCTCGCCGGGGTGGGGAGCTGTCTTGTCCTCATCCAGCTGGCGCGGCCGCGAGGTCTAGCGCTCGACCCCGCCCCCCTAGCCCTGCCCCGGCCCCGCCCCCTCCCTGGCGCGCCCTGCTTCCTGAGGAGATTCCCTTCCCCCTCTGGGTTCGCTCAGGGAGTCGGGCTCGGGCCGCCACCGCCATCTCGGCCGCCGCCATCACCTTGTTCCCCACCCCTCACCATGGCAGAAGAGCTCTCCGCGGCCACTTCCTACACCGAAGACGATTTCTACTGTCCCGTCTGTCAGGAGGTGCTCAAAACGCCCGTGCGGACCGCGGCTTGCCAGCACGTGTGAGTAGCCGCCCCGTCCGCCGCGCGGCCCAGGGCCCCGCCGCGGACCCTGACCTTCGACCCCGGCCCTGTCTGTCCCGAGCCGAGCCGCCCCGCCGCGGCCCGTTCTGGCCCGTCAGAGCCCGGCCACCTCCCCGAGTCTGGGACTCGCGCGCCTTCCCCGGCCTGGCAGCTCTCGGGCCCGAGCCCAGGACAGGGTCTGGCCTCCCGCGGTGTCCGGGCCCGCGCCCTCTGCCAGGCCCGGCCCGCGTCGCGGGGACAGGGGAGCCTTTGTGTTTCTTAGCAACCCGTGTCGGGTGTCAGAGCCCGCCCGGGCGCCCGTGCTCGCGGACCTGCCCTGCTGTAAAGTTTTGTCTTCCTTTTCCAGAACCATCCCTCCTGGATCCAAGAACTCTTAATCTAACCTTCCAACCCTCCTTCAGATCACCCGGGAATGTGTTTCGTTCCGTGAAAAATTCGGTAACATTATGAAGGCCTAAACAGAGTTTTCTTGCGCATGTTAGAGCTGACAGGATTTCCGGATATTGAAGTGATAGTTTCTCTTTGTGTTAGCTTTCTTGTTATTGTTACTCAGTTACTGCCGTAGTGGAGGTAAGAAGTTTTGTCCTGAGGACTGGACTAAGATATGACGTTAACACTGAAGGTTGAAGGAGAACAACAAAGGGCTTAGGTGAAGCGACATGGCATATTTATAGTCAGAACTTGATCATTTTCTACGATGTCTGTGTCAGTAATGGCTGGAAGGAGACCTTCGTAAAAACTTATATTGCATCCGGGTATAGCGGTGCAGACCTGTAGCCTCAGCACTCAGAGGCAGAGACAGAAGGATTAGCGACAGCTCGAGCCCATACTGGGCTACATAGAGAGTTCTGGGCCAACCTGAACTACATAGCGAGATCCTGTCTAAAAACAAGAAGGTGTATCACTGTTCTAACAACTGGCTGCTGACCAGAGTCCCAGGGGCACATTTAAAGTAAACATAACAGTTCCCAGGCTCCATTCCAAATTCACAAAAGACTTAAAGTTAGGTGGGGCCTGGAGATCTTTATTTTTTTAAAAATGCACTTGATCTTATAAAGTTTGTGCTTGCAAAGAGCTAAAAATAATTGAACAAGTTTCTAGATACATATTTTTTCTCCCATTTTTTTTTTTGAGAGATGAGGTCTATAATTTTGTAAAGAATTGGTAGAACTAACTTCCTTCCTTCCTTCCTTCCTTCCTTCCTTCCTTCCTTCCTTCAGAGGGTCACTGTGTAGTCCAGGCTGGCCTTGAACTTTTGGTGTTCCTCCTGCCTCAGCCTCCCCAGTCCTGGGAGTGCTGGAGTTGGAGGTGTGTGCCTCCATACTGGCCACAAATGATTCCTTAATACTTAGTTCTTCAGTCCTAAATGCACTGTATTCCTCTTTGATGCTGGTTGTGTGAGCCAGGAGTTGTGGCTTTTGTGATAGAAATTAGGTCACTTATTTAGATTTTTAAACAAAATGAACCAAGCATGGTAATGCATGCCTATAATCCCAGCATTCCAGAAGCTGGGGCAGGGATACTGGGACAGGAGAACTGCTGGAAGTTTGAGATCAGTCTAGGCTACCTAGTGAGTTCAAGGCCAGTCTGAACTACATGGCCAGACCTTGTCTCATAAAACCAAAAAAATTTAAAAATAAGTAAATCACAGCCTGAAATTCCTTTATTTTTTTGTTCATGAAAGACAGATTGTTAAAACATTTTAATATTAGAAATAATTGTAAGTGCTGTACTGCAATGAGTGGAAAGAAAAGAGGGAGAGCAGAAAAGTGTGAGAGGCCCCTAAAGGTGTTTATATTTGTACAGAATCAATCATTTCAGCTATCTTTTGGGTCATTGCATAAAGCTTATCATTTTTAGCTCCTCTAAAACTCCATGCAGATTGCTCTAGTCTGTTTCCCTTGTGATAAATCTAGGACTATAATTTGTGTTGACCTCAAGGCTTTAAAAAAGACATGGGAAGGCCAGGAATATAGCTCAACAGTGCAGCACCTTCCTGGCTAGGTTTTGAATTCAATTCTTGGTACCCACAAAAAAAAAAAAAGAAAGAAAGAAAGAAAGAAAATTGGAGATAGCAGGTTTTTTTTTTTTCTTTCAGGACCTTTGTCAGATCATCTCATTAGGCTTTCATGTGATTACAGTAGCACTGTACCTTCATTCTCCCACATAGCTACTTTATAGCTGTGTCTGAAGAGTGATTGAAAGAATAGGCAAAGGGAGAAAACACTATTTGAAAGGGTAGTAACAGTGGAATAGAGTCTGGATTGCTTGTAGACGTTTGATGGGGAAATGGAATTATTTTTAAATAATACAGCTTGCTGTGTCATTCACCTACTGTTTTTTTTTTTTTTTTTTTACAAAGGACAAAACTGTCTTTTAACAGATTGGTATTTTGCAAAATTAGATTTGGGGGGCAGGGTAGAGCTCTGGGTATAGAATGTAGGGCCTTAGGCACTTACTACTCTAGAATCAGGTTTTTTTTTTTTGTGGGGGGGAGTCATTGAGACATGGTTTCATTAGGTAGTTCAGGCTAGCATTGAGCTCACTTTGTAGCCCAGGCTGGTCTTGAACTTTCCACAATCCTGCCTCAGCCTCTCAAGTGCTGGGATTATAGGTTTGTACCACCACAGGTTTTTTTTTTTTTTTTTTTTTACAATTTAAAAGAATTTATTTGGTGTTTTGAGACAGAGGCAATGCTCTTGCCTCAGCCTTCTCAGTGCTCGGATCACAGACTCCACCATCAGTTTTTGATTTGTTGATAGAATGGGACAATGTGATAAGGACTTTAGGTCATGATGAGTCTTGTTAGAAAAAAGTTTTTATTGCCATTTAAGTAACAAGAAAGGATTTGTCTACTGATTGTCCAAGTCAAAGAAACAAATTTAATATTCATTAGAGTAATTATTTCCAAAATAGAAATTCTCAGTGAGTCCCTTTCATTCTGCTTTCTGTTTGGTTCAAGGAATAGTAAGTGGTCTTTCCTTGGACACTGCTGGTAGCAGAGTGGAAAGTTTTGTAAGTTGACATGGAGAGGATTTAGGAAGAAAATTTTACAAGACCATTAATTAGTTTGTATCTAAATCAGTTTATAAGGAAGATTTCCACAGAAAATACTCTGATAAGATTTATATCATATATTGAGGCATGGAAGAAGTACGGCTGAATCGTGGCTTTACCTTTTGGCACTAAAGAATAAAAGTAATGGAGATGGAGTTTAGAGATGTTGGCAGGAATTAGCTGTGTAACCTAATGTGCATGTTTTCCTGTAAATTATAGAGACCTGTTAAATAATTTTTGGCAAAGAAGCAGCCTGGTCAGTTTTAGAAAGTGTAGTGTCAGGATTCAAATTGGCAGTGGTGACTTGTGAAGATGTTGATGACTCAATCACGTATCAGTGAGTGAAATGATTAGAACCTCGGCTAAGGAAAGTGAGGATGGAGAGAAAAGACTCTTTAACGTTTTATTGGACATGTGTAAAATTTAAAATTTGATGACTATATATCCAAGAATTTAAATGTATATATTGTGTATAAATCTGGAATATATGAAGCTAAAGCTTTGGGTGTGGACCGAGCCACTGAGGCAGAGTACATAAACTGAAAAAAGAAAGCCTAGCTAGAATAAAATGCTGGACAAAACTTATTTAAATACTAAGTGGAGAATAGTACAGTCTGGGAAAGATGAATAGAAAGAAAACCACAATAGTAACCATAGAACCTAGAGAAGACTTTTAATAAGGAAACAGCAGTGTCAGCAAAGGAGTCAGATGCAACATTTTGAAAAACATGTAAAGACATAATATAAAAATTGAACAGGTATTCAATATATGGTTTTAGAAGAAAACTTAAGAAGTAGCATAGAGATAGATAAAGCTTAGTACTTTCACTTGTAAGGGTCTATGAACTCCATTCCTGTATTGAAAAATAAAGGAGATACCTCTTGTACTCCAGTGGACACAAGTTCCAGAGCCAATGAAAATTGCACTTTAACAACAAATTTGATTCCTTATTAAGCTCTAAAAAATGGAAATCTAATCTATATTCTTTGAGGTATGTCTGAAAGGAAGATCATTAAATATGAGTCAATACTGCTTAGCTTCCTGTTATTCTTTTGTATGATTTCCTAATTGACCTGTTTGGACTATCTTGACCCTGAAATTTCAGCTCATTTTATTCTCTGCCTTTTTTTTTCTTCTCTACCCACTCCCTCCCTGCCTTTCTCTCTCCTCTTTCTCTCTGTTTATTCTCTTTGATTTTGGTAGTGAGGATTGAATTTAGGATCTTCTACTTACTGCACTATGTCCTCAGCCATTTTAAATTTTCTAAAATTTTGGAACAAGGTCTCCCTAAGATATAAAGTTGACAAGTATACACTATTCACTTGACTCAGTTCCTATTTCTTTAAAAATACTACATATTTTTTGGTATTACTGAATCCAAAGCCTCACATATGCTTTGCAGTGGCTCTACTGTTGTGCTATATCCCTAGCCTTTTTATTTTTTTAGTTTGAAATAGGGTCTTGCTAAGTAGACCAGACTGGTCTAGACCTTAAGATTCTTCTGCCTCAGCCTCTCAAGTAATGGGGATTAGTTGGAATTATAGGCATGCTGTATTTCTTAAATTTTTGTCAGTTTAATTGGGTAGTAATGCTCTAAATATAAGGTTCTAAAATTTTTTCTACAGACTTGTTACAATTGTGAAACCTAGGTTTGTTTATGTTCTTGTTGATTTAATCCAGTCTATGTCTTTTGATTGGTGAATTTAGACCATTAACATTGATGGTTATAATTGATACATATTGACTTTTCCTTGTCATGTTATTTTCCTGTTTTCTCCCCACCTTTTCCCCTCTCTCTCTAGTTGTTTGCCTTCTCTGGTGGATTCTTTTTGTTGGAATTTGTGGAGCTGTAGTCCTTATTATCTTTTTCTAGAATATCCTTCAGAACATTTTGGAGTGCTGGTTTGGTGTCATAAATTTCCTTAGATGTTCTTTGTCATGAAAGTATCTTATTTCTCTATCAATTTTGAAAGATAGTTTTGCAGAGTGCATCAATCTGGGTTGAAAGTTGTTTTCCTTTAGAACTTGGAGTACTTTACTCCCAGCTCTCCTTGACTTGAGAGTTTGTGCTGAGAAGTCAGCTGTGATTCTGATGGGCTTTCCTTTATAGATGATTTGTTTCTTTTCCCGAACAGCTTTTAAGATTCTATTCTTGTGTTGAATTTCTGGACTCTTGACTATGATATGTCTGGCTGTAGATTTTTGACCATTGCTAATTGGAATTCTATATGCCTTACTTATTTGTATGTCAAATTCTTTTTCTCTACCAGGAAAGTTTTCTGTCACGATGTCTGTGAACAGTAAAAGTCATTTGTGATATCTCCTGTTTGTTCGTTGACTCCAATTAATATTAAGGTATTCTTTAGCTCATCTAGTAGCTGCTGGATTGATTTCTCATAGTCCCTTGCCATTTTTTGAAAAGTCTTTCTTTTCCTGGTTGCTAACTGCAAGCCTGTGTTCAGTATCTGAGATCCTGTGCCCACATTGGCCTAATCTGCTTTGAAAACTTTCTTTCTTTTCTTTTCTTTTTTTTTGGTACTGGGGATCGGACTCATGACCTTGTGCTTGCCAGGCAAGCACTTACGCTGCTTAGCTAAATCCCCAGCCCCTGCCCGGAATACTTCCAATGGAGTTTTTATTTTGCTTGAATCTGCTTTATAGATTCCATTTCTTTTCTGTGCTGAGCTTCCATAATTTTCTTAAGCTCATCTATTTTTTTGTCTGTGTCTTCTGTATCATCGCTTAGCATGGTGTGTATTTTGGTAATTTCTGTAGTTATTTGAGAGATTATTTCTGATTTCATTTTTTCCAGAGCCTCATGCAATTGCTTTGTTGTTACTGTTTTGGAGAGACCTGGTGGGAGGGCTTTTGGATTGTTCCACATCATTGTCCCCTGGATTTGCCTTTGGTGAACTGGATGTCTGGGGTTGCATTTTGCTGAAGTGTCTTCTCATTTTATTTTCTCTTTTTTTGTAGTTTAATTCCTGGGGTGATACTTGTAAGTTGCCTATGTGGATTGCTTTATTGGTAGTATTTAGGACCCTTAGGTGAATTATTTCTCTGAGATATCTTCTAGGTTTAGCTGGTTTTTGGGTTTTGTGTCTGTTGGAAGATCTTATCTCTTCAGTTTGTTGGAGATGAGAAATTATTGCTTGTTTGGTTTATTCCCTGGTTTTTTAGCATTGTGCCACTGTATTTTTTGTGACCCTCAGTCAATCTCAGTCATGGAATACAACAGCTGTTAGAATAATTATGTCAATTTTGGCTATAGTGGTACCAGTAGCATCAAATACAGCCTAGAAAATGATAAACAGAACTAACCCTTAATTAGCAATTTTTAATTGTTCAAACTAGATTTGTTATTATATAAAAAAAGTAAAACAAACCAGAGAATTATGTACATGAGTCCTCAATGTGTCAATTTTGCCCTCAAGGGTTAAAATTTAAAATGGATTAAGGAGAAAATACAAAAGTGGAAGAAGAGAAAGAGATTAGATGTAAGGTTGAAGGACAAAGGGGGATCATGCCAAGGTTGGGAAACTGATGTAGAAAACTGAAGGAAAAGAGAGATGGAAGAGATAAAAGGAAGAACAGAACAGAACCACACCCACAAAGAGATTAGGAACCACTTTAACACAAAAACATTGGAGAAAGAACAAAAAGTGAAGAAGAAAAATAGTCTACTCCAAGGATTCTCTCTTGATTTCACTAATAGACAACCTGTGGAGACAGAGTCCTTAATCTTGCCCATCTATCCCAGCAAGCCAGCAGTAGCTTTTTGGTGGGTTAGTTGATACTTTAGCAGGCCTGCCCTGAGACCAGACTGATAGGGCTTGCTGCAGCCCCAGCAATTTCCACAAGGCTGATCTAGAGCTGCTAGATGAAACTGACAGCAGTTCTGGGTTCTGAACTCAGCCTGGCCCATCTCCAGAATGGCTCCTGGCTAATCTCTCTCTCCTGAGGGAAGACTAAGTCCACTCATTGCCAGTCAGAGCAGTCCTCCATATCTACTGTTCCACTCCACTGCCGCCTGTCTCTGCAGAGGCCTCCAGGGTCGCCAGCTACAATTGTCACCATGACCTTGTGTCCACAGGTTAGAACAGCTCCTCTTGTGCAGTGGATCCTGTTTCAGGGCGAAGGCCCCACTGGCTGCTGCCTTCTTCTTCGAGTTCTTTTTTTTCACTTTTTGGGCTTCAATTAGTACTTGAGATTATTCCTGGATGAAGGGGACCCATCTCCCTCCCTGTCTTCTTCATGATGCTGTATTCCATTGTGTGGATGGTAACTCTCAGAGGCTGTTTTTTCTCTGCTGATTACCATTCCGCCATCTTCTTAGAAGTCCCTGATTCTTGTTGATTTAATAAGTGATTGCCTTAGATTATTTAAAGCTTTTTAAGATTGTCCAAATTCTCTTGACTAGTTTTTATAAAGTGGTATAATTTTTTAAAAGTTTGTGCTAATTTATGTAACAGAAAACTGTTTTAATTTTTTAAGTTAGGAAAAGTTCACATATAACATTTTAAGTTGTTTCAGGGTAATGCACTATCCTAAAGATGTAAACTTTTGATACACAAAAATAGTTTAAAAAAAATTTTTTTTATTTAGAGAAAAAAAATGAAACAAAGAGGATACAAATAATACAAAAGTTCAAAAAAAATTAAAACAAAAACAAAAACCAGTAAGAAGTCACTAGTTGACAATTACATATTTTCTTCCTAGAAGTAGTTGTTCAAGTTACAAAAGTAAAACATACAAAGTGGACATTTAAACAGTGAGACTGCAATCAGCTCTGTTCATCTATCCAACAAAAAACTTAGTATTATAGTCATCAATCCTACATACTCAAACATACATACAATTATATCCTTTAGAATACTTTCCTCCCTTTTTTTCACAATAACTATAATCAATTCTTGTTAACTGTTTAGAAATTCTACACATGTATAAGTCTCTACATGCATATCTAGCCTTTCTGTATTAGAGAGAAAAACAAACCAAAACAAGTCAACAATACAAATTCCTAGAGAAACACTAAATGAGGAGGACATATAAAACCACAGTACTAGGCCGGGGATTTAGCTCAGTGGCTCAAGCACCTGCCTGGCAAGCATGAGGTTGTGAGATCAACCCCCAGTACAAAAAATAAAAAACAAAACCACAATATTAGGTTATCTACGGTTGTCACCATGATGTCTCCTGTTATTTTCAATAAGATCGTCTACATCGTCACTCATGGTATAATTAAACTTAGTGGTACATAGCACTATTAATAAAAACAACATTGGAGACATTATAGGACTTCAAAGGCAGTTAATAATCAAACCAGAATGGGTATCCTATTGAATCCTGCCATCCCCAGAGTAGTTGCCCCTACTCCCAGACTTGACACCTTCAAGCATACCAGATTCGAATAAAATCAGTCAAGACAAAACAGTGATATAGCCAATCTTTTCTGCCTCATCTCTGCTATGCAATTTTTCTGTCATTGTTGTTCACTTTTCTTCTTCATTCCACTGTCTGCCCCTTTCATTGAGGCCTTTCTGCCATTGTTCCTGGAATCCTGGTGATTTTCTCTCTCTCTAGAATGTCCTTCAGTATTCTTTGCAGGGTTGGATTGGATTGGTTGGTTGGATTTTTGCAGGGCAAAATAGTTTGGTAATTCTTCATATGCAGGTGTATTTTGGGTTGTTACTGTTTGTTTTTTGGTTTGGTTTTTAAGACAGGGTTTCCCTATGTTGTGCAGGCTGGCCTTGAACTTGGTTATGTAGCCCCTTCCTGAGTACGGGGATTACAGGTATGTGCCACCATGCTGGTGATTTTCCGCCCTGTTCTTTAACCTTTCTATGCTTTCTTTAAAAAAAAAAAAAAAAAATGCAAATTCATCTAGTTGAGCCCAAAACTAGATGAAGATAAGCAGTTTTATATTTAAAAAGGAGTACTCAGTATAGAGGAAGTAGTAGTAAAATTAGAGCTAAAAGAATTGAATAGCTTTTGTGTGTATGTCTTACTATAGCTTATAACTGTAACATTTGAATCAGATGATTTAACTAAGGTAAGTGTCACTGATTATATTTGTAAACTTTGATTACCTGAAGTAAATACATATTTCAATATTCAGTACTTAGCAAAAGAGTGAATGGGTTTATGTTTGAACAAACAGCTACTGTATCAATTAGGCAACTCACTTAACATTGTTCAGTCTGTTTTTTTGTTTGTAAAGTTATGTCAGAAATGTCAGCTGTTTCAAAGGTTTGTGGCAAGAGCCAAATAAGATCATGTTTGGGTATAGTAGTAATTTTTCTAGGCCTAGTGCTGCATGTCCATAATCCCAGCTATTCAGGAGGTTAAAGCAGGGTAATTGCAAATTTGATTATGGCCTAAGCAACTTTACCCTAGCTCAAGATAAACTGTTTCAAATGGAATGGGAATGTAGTTCAGTGCAAAGGGCCTGGGTTCAATCCCTAGTACTTTAAAAAAAAAAAAAAAAAAAAGAAGAGGCCTGGGAATGTAACTCAGTGGTAGAGTGCCTGGCTGGCATGTTTAAGGCCCTAGGTCGAATACCTAGCTCTGGGGAAAAAACCAAAACAGCCTCCTAAAAAAATAAAAAAATAAAAGAACAAAAACAAAACCGAAAACAAACCTCTCAAACCCTCTTTTATGTTTTATGGTTATCAAACACAAATATATAAATTTATTGTTTCAGACGTCTAATACAAAAAAGTTAGGTTGCCATTATAAATAAAAGGGAATCTATTTCAAGTTTCTTTGTTTGGGTTTTTGATGCTAAAGAAATTCTGAATGAAGAATGGAGTTGTGACTCAAGATTTTAAAGGTGTAAAAGGGAAAATATGACATCCAAGCTTTAGAAATTTTTAAAATGGGCTTGTGGGAAGTTTGAAAAGGTTTGGAGATGCCAGCTAAAAAAGCACTGGAATGCCTTAAACTGTGATTGATGAGAGATGCTTTTTTCCCCCTCTATTCAGTACCAAAACTTGGACTCAGGACCTGGTGCTTGCAAGGCAGGTGCTTTGCTGCTGAGCTATATCCCTGATCTTTGATAGGAGATTCTGATCAGAGCTCAGAAGACCAGAATGTTGATTTCAATACTTCCAGTAAAGACTAGATTCGGGTTTCTCCTGAGAAGAAGGACTGCACTGGTTGTTGGACTCCAGATGCTGTGTGTTAAAAGTCTGTCTGCATTTTGCTCATGTCCAAGGACATTGTCTGAGACTAAGAGCAGCAGACTAATCTTGTGGAAGAAATTTCAAGGCAGTCTTAATTTTGAGGCATTAACAGGCTACTGTCAGGGGCTTTTTGCTAGATTTATGTTGGGCGTCAAGAGCAGAGAGTCCAGCAAAGTGATTTAAAACATTTTGCTTTTGACCAGAAAAGCTTCAGTAATGTTACAGCCTGCAAAGAAGAAATGGATCACTGAAAAGACTAGCAAGAGAAAGTCAGGTATTTCAGAAGACAACAATAGAAAAGAAGGCTTGAGGACATCACAAGGACTAACAGGACTCCACCTTTTTCAGCCACAGAATTGCAAAAGTAAAAGACTTTTCTTTGAGAAGGAAGCCTCGGTGCACCATGTTCCAGGCATGGTGGAGCCCTGGGGAAGTTGTTCCTTAGGATTTGGTTCATAGGCACTCATCCCCTACAGCCAAGAGAGCAGGAAGCCTGCCTACTGCTCCAGGTGATGGCAGACCCTGGCATCATCCACATTGTGCTGGTTTTATGTGCATGCAGAATATAAGAGATCTGGAAGGCCAGGCAGTGTGCCCCTGAGGGGGCAGTGTGTGAGGCTGTAAGTGTGGAGACTCCAGATGTTTGGAGAGATCAGGAACATGGATTATTTGAGGAAAACTTTAGGGAGGGAGCAGAAATAGCCCAAGAGAGAAGTTGTGGTGGCTATAGCCACTAGCAGTTTGGTAGGGGTGGAACCACCCAAGCCCTTTGGAGTTCACATCTTATCATAGATTGACCCAGATTCTGACCATGAACTATAGGACTTAATGTTTGCCTTTATTGGTTTTGGACTTGCTTTGTTCCCATTCCTTTGTATTTCTCTTACTTTACCTTTTGGAATGGATATATTTATCTTGTGCTATTATATGTTGCAAGTGTTTAACCTCCTTTTTATTTGTACAGGGGCTCTCAGCTAAGAGTTTGCCTTAAATCTCAGAGATGTCAGGTATGATGGCACATGCCTAATAATCTCAGCATTTAGGAAGCTAAAACAGGAGGGTCACCATCAGTTTGAAGCCAGACTGGGCCACATAAGCAAGTTTAAGGCCAGTCTGCACTACGTAGTGAGAACATGTCTCTAAAGAACCAAAACCAAAAAATTTCAGAGGAGACTTTGGACTTGAACTTTTCAGCAATAGTGAAAATATTGGGACTTTTTTTGGTACCAAGAATCAAACTTAGGACTTTGCATTTGCAAGGTAGGTGCTGTGTGAAACTAGTCCTGAAACTATTGGGACTTTGGCAACTCTTAGAGTTGAACTAATTTCCTTTTCCATAAAAGGAGGTTCACGAGTTTGGGAGGCTAGGGGGCAGTGTGTGAGGCATAAGGCAGTGTGTGAGGCATTGTGGCTTGTGTCCAGATGAGCCTCTTGGTCATTTGTGGGGCTTCTCAGAATGATGCTGAGAGAGTGATATGCTGGGATCAAGGGTGTATAATTACTAAAATTATTGCACTGATAGGTTTGACAGAGTTCTGGGAGAAGATAATAGGAAGGCCCTCCCTGTGTGTGAGTGCTTTCTGACCTAAGGGCAGGTAGCCAGGATTAAATACAAGGGACAGAAACAGGGTTGGTGTTGCTGTTTGCTGCCTTCTGCCTGCCATGAACTTTTTCTCCTCTGCCGTGGAGCAGCCAGCTATGAACTGAAACCTCTACACTGTGATCTGAATAAAACTTTCCTCCTTTAACTTTGTGTATGGAGTATTTAGTCTCAGCAACAAGAGAAGTAATTAAGACACTCTCTGTACTGTATAGGCAGTCATAAATATTGAGAGTGTTTTCTCTAAAATAAAGATCCTATTTCTCCTTTCTACACCTTCTGTAGTACAGGCTATATCATGATTTGGATTGTTTTTCTAGTTGCCAGTTTTGTTGGAGAAAGAGCAGTATATAATTTTTGTCCTTTTTTTTTTAAATTTTCATTCTCTGTGATTGAAGAATGCAAGTATTAGTCAGAAGGAAGTATTAAAATGGAATTTTTTTCTTTCAATTTCTAACTTAAATAAACTTTCAATCATTGTTTTGTAAGATTGAGAACCTAAATTTCTAGAGTTATCAAAAATCAAAATGGCACTATGGCTTTTGTGGAGAACCTGTGGTGGAGAACCTGTGGCATGTGTGCCACAGTGGGCTGTTTGTTGCATTGAAAACGCTAAAAGGTTCACTATCACTGCTCTAAGAATTTTGGTAAGTATTGAAATATTGGTATCTGGAAACATAAAACATTTTATTATATCTTCACTGTTTAATTCATTGACATTTTACAATTGTAGATAATTGCAGGGTAAAATTTGATGCTTATTTTTGTTTTTAAACTAATTTTTAGTGTGAGAAGAGATTTTAATTTATAGTCTTATTTGGTTATAATTTTAATGGTATTTAATGGTATATTAATGGTGTAAATTTAATGGTATGCACTGCTATTTATTGAGCACTTTCCTGATTGTCAGAAATGAAGTAGTTTACATATATCACATATTTTAATCCTCTGAACAGTTCAATTGTAGATATTTTTACAATTTTGTAGGTGAGGAAACTGATTTTATAGGGGGAACGGGACTTGTTCACTGCTCTGTGGTCTGGTTAGGGAACTCAGATTCTGTGATTTTTTTTTTGTCTTTTGTCTTTTTGAGATAGGGTCTGACTATACAGTTCAGGCTGGCCTTTAACTCATTTTGTAGCCCAGGCTATCTTGAATTTGTAATGATCCTCCTGCCTCAGCCTCCTAAGCGCTGGGATTACAGGCTTGGGCCACCACGCCCAGATCTGTGATCTCTTATTATACTGTTAACTCTCACTTTGGTTTGTGTAAATGAAGCATATTAGTTTATTTTGTATTATAGGGAATTGGATTAAATGTGTTCTTCCTTTGACTCTCAAGTATAGATATCTGATTTGTCTAGTTTTCTTTTTAAAATTTTTAAATTTTAAAGAGGATAAAACAATAAAACCAATCAAAACAAACCAGTGTAAGAGATATAGGACTTCAAAACATTATGAAATCAACAACAGTTACCATAGTGCCTTTTGATGTCTTCAAAATAGCTGGAGATAACTTCGGACATAGTAAAAATAAAACAACAGAATAGAATAGAAACAATAAAAACAAAACAGTGAATGTAGTAAAGGATTTCAAAACAAGCCAATAGTAAATCCAAAATTGCTGCCATAATTTATCTTGCTGTCTTTGGAATAGCTGCTCCTGACATCGGATTTAACATAAACAAAACAAAAGAATAAAACCCGACCTAACAAAGCAATGGAAATGATACAGGACTTCAAAACAAGACCATAGGGAATCAACAGTGGCTACAACCTTCAGAAAGCGATCCCCCTCCCCAGATGCCACACTACATACTGCTATCTGAACCTATGATTAGACCACCACTGACCCTAGATCCTGCAATGTTAGTGAAACACCAAAGCACCATAGGCATCCAATTGCATTTCACCTCCATAGCTATCATCACAGCCTGTGTTTCTGGTCACTTGTGGTGGTGGGATTGATACTTCTTGTTTGCTAGCCCGTGTGCTGGAAAGGGCTGGAGTCTGGCTGTTCCATCTGGTGGTGGCCTACACATGGTGCTGGTTCCCACACTGGGCTTGCTTGCTTTTATGGCCTTGTTCTCTCTCTCCGCAGTCCATGAATGGTACTGACTCATGAGGACAGGCTTGGGTCTGGCTGTTCTCATTCCGCCTGTGGCCTGTGTATGGCACTGATTCCCAGACTGGGCTTGCTTGCTGTTATCTGTCTGGTTCTCTTAAAAGCAAAATAATTAAATGTGGTTATTGGTGAAGAGCATGTTTTTTTTTTTTTTTTGTTCCACTTAGATTATTGGTGATAAATGTTTAAAGCTGGAAGTATTCTTAAGTATTTTTCAAATTGTGTTTCTTTGCACACTTTCTTGGTAAGTTTTAAAATATCCTGATCAAATAAGATTGGGCAAGACTTAATATTTTCCTCTACTAGAGAAACTTAACTTTATTCTAGAATTTCTCAAATCAATCTGTGAACTCTGCTTTTGTTTTGGCACTACTAAGGATCAAACTCAGCCCACCTGTTCTAGATGCTTTTCATCCAGACTTGTTGTGTAGTCCTTTTGTAGTAGATCTAATCACATTTTGTGAAGCAACATTTTGACATACAGCAGTTTGAGACTGATGTGTTTATCTCTTTATTCTTTAAAGGGAGAAAGTGAGTTGCTTCTTACAGCTACTAAATGGCAGAGTCAAATAAGCTTCAGTTCTTTCTTTGAACCATGTTTAATATTTACTTTTGATATATCCAATAAAAAGTTGTAAAGTAGACTTGACTGTAGTTTCTTTCTTGTTGTCTGCTGCATG
>PVLA01001176.1:356090-394099 GCA_004027455.1 Hydrochoerus hydrochaeris
TCTTCTCTTCTCTTCTCTTCTCTTCTCTTCTCTTCTCTTCTCTTCTCTTCTCTTCTCTTCTCTTCTCTTCTCTTCTCTTCTCTTCTCTTCTCTTCTCTTCTCTTCTCTTCTCTTCTCTTCTCTTCTCTTCTCTTCTCTTCTCTTCTCTTCTCTTCTCTTCTCTTCTCTTCTCTTCTCTTCTCTTCTCTTCTCTTCTCTTTCTGTACCAGGGCTCAAACTCACCACCTTGTGCTTGCCAGACAGGAGCTTATGCCGCTGGGTTAAAGTCCCAGCCCTATTTTGCCTCTTTCTGAAGCAGTTCTGAAAGTGCTTTTTTCATGAGTTTTCTTTTTGTGGCTGCCTCAATATCCTGAATCTATTCAAAATATTTACAGTAATTTTTCTCAAAAACACTATGTGTGTCACCAAGTCTGACACTGTGCATCTTCTCGCTCTTGTCCAAAGTCAAAATGACTGTGAGACATAGATGTTTTGGATCAACTCATGACATTAAACAGTCATGAAAGACTGCTATTGACACTCATGAAAGAGGACTGCCGGAATTGTTACAGAAACTGGAAACGATGAGATAAGTTGTTTAAAGCAAGAGTGGAGTATTTTGAGGGAGATTTCAGCAATGTTTTTGCAGTAATATTTTAAAATTTAAAGTTGGTATCACACCATATGTTTGAATAGCCTGATTTACTTAGCATAAATGTATATCTAGAATCACTTGTTTTCAATTACAAATGAAAAGTAATTTTTCTGTGGTTAATATTTCACAAATGTTTGGTTTAGTTTCTGTAGAAAATGTTTCCTGACTGCAATGAGAGAAAGTGGAATACACTGTCCCTTGTGTCGTGGAAATGTGACTAGAAGAGAAAGAGCATGTCCAGAACGGGCCTTAGATCTTGAAAACATCATGAGGAAGTTTTCTGGTAGCTGCAGATGTTGTGCAAAACAGGTAGAGTCAATGTGACATAGTTCTTTGAAAGTTAAAAATTCTACTGTGAAATTTTTGTTTGAATGTCCTTCTTGGGTACTCTTTTGAAGAGAAAGATGTTATTTATGTTGGGAACTAGGTAGAAAAACTCAAAAAAGATATGACTGTAGAATTTGCTAGAATATAAGCTTTTTGGGAACCGAAGCTGAACAATAAAAATCTGGATTTCCCATAATTTTTATGGTGTTTTCCTTGAAGTACTTGATCATTGAGTATTTAAATTAGCTAAAGATACATTTAATCAATTCATATCCCATTGTGTTTACAGATTCAACCCTTCAATAGTTGTCTTTTTTATTGTTGTTTTTGTTTTTTTACAGTAACATTGCAACTCTACATGTAGAAATGTTAGTAGTTTGGTCAAACGGATATAATTAAGGAAATTTCTAGCTGCCCATTTTATTTATGTAGTTGTTTAAGAAATCACATAATCGTTTGCAGAGGACTTTGATCCAGTTTTAAGGAATCAGGTATTGGCACATCACCTGCGTTAATTCTCTGGTCTTGATTTCATTGTTCTGTTCGGAGTAGGAATAAAGTGGTGAGGAGTATATCTATGTGCCTATAGATTTATTAGGGACATTTTTTTTCTAACAGCTAATAAAATCAGTGAGCAAAAACAGTTGCTATTTCATGCATTCATACAAGTCAGCTCTGCTTTTCCATCTCTTTGGAGGAAGTTTTGAACTGAATGGGCAATGAAAGGAAGCTGGAAAACATATGTCATAGATTCTGGGTTTACTCTTTAGTAAGAAACTAAAAATATCTCTGGTATTAACCTGGGAACTTAATTTTTTAAAAATAATTTGAAACTCTATATTATTTATAGCCAATAGCCTGAGGCAACTTCTTAATACTTTTCATTTTTTTAAAATAGTATTTCAGCTGGGCATGGTGATGCACACCTGTAATCCCAGCACTCAGGAGACTGAGGCAGGAGGATCAGTGAGAGTTTAAGGTCAGCCTGGGCTACATAGTAAGTCTGAGGCCAGCCTTCACTACTTAGTGAGACCCTATCTCCATTGAAAAAAAAAAAAGTATCAAGTATACAATTACTAATTTGGGGAGAAGTATTCATGGGAGATAGGCTTTTTGTCCATGGTCTTTGCATCTACAGAAGGAAAATATATTAGCTATTTTTAGCACCTGCTTAAGAATTAAGGGGAAGTAGAAGAATTTAGATGGGCTATGTATATGTATCAACTCCCCATGATGAATGTAATCATGTACTGCAAAATATACTAATAAAAGTAAAACAATTTTTAAAGAAATACATCATTTTCTTAAAAAAGATGTTACTTAAATGAAATATTTAATATCTTACCCTTTTTTGTTAATAATATCACATCTTGAGTTCTATTTTAAATTAAAAATCACATTTTTAATCAATAATTTACAGATTAAGTTTTATCGCATGAGACATCATTACAAATCTTGTAAGAAGTATCAGGATGAATATGGTGTTTCTTCTATCATTCCAAACTTTCAGATTTCTCAAGATTCTGTAGGGAACAGGTAAGCCATATTCATCCTTAAAAGTAGAATTTTTACAATTGAAATGGAATTGTTTTGGGACATACTTTTTTTTTTTAATTTTGTGTGTTTAAATTACATTAAGTATCAGAACCTATGGTAGTTGCCTTCAAAATTTGTTTGGTGGACTGGGAATATAGCTCAGCAGCACAGTACCTGCCTGGTAAATTTGAGGTCGTGAGTTCGATCCCTAGTACAAAAAAAAAAAAACCTTATTTGGCATATTTAATTGTGTGTAGATCAGGTGTGTCTAGATTGATTTCATGATGTTAAGCTTTTGACATCATTCCAAGAATGTACAGTGCTGTTAATAAATATTCAACTTTAGACTTGAAGGCCTTTTAAAAATTGATTTTGCAACAGAAATGATTTGCACACTAGAGGAAAAATCCCTTTTAGTAATGTAATTGAAAATTAAAATTCAATTTCATTGTTATGTAATAAATAATTATTTGAAAATTTTATTCTGATAAAGTCATATAAAAATTGAGGCTTGGTACTATTACATTCTTCTATATTAGTCTCTGTCTCTTCTGGTAGTACCAGGGATTTAAGTTAATGTAAAGCCTTTATCTTGAAATACATTCCAGCTTTTTATTTTTTATTTTGAGATGGAATCTTAACTGATTGTCCTAGTGTTACTCATCGAGGAATCTATTCTTTCCTCAACTAAGTTAAAATGCCCCTCTGTCCTGTACATCTCTAATCCTGTTCTTTGGTTCATTGTTTATTGCTCTAGTACCACATTATTACCCTATGTTAATTCCTATGGCTTTCATAGTAATCTCCTTATCAAGTAGGGCAATTTCCTCTTTTGTTTTACTTTTACAAATATGCCATTCTTGGGCTGGGTGTGGTGGTACACACCCATACTCTCAGCATTTGGGAGGCTGAGGCAGGAGGATCACTGTGAGGTTGAGGTCAGCCTGGGCTACATAAGTTGAGTTCAAGGCCAGCATACACTACAGAGAGAGGCTCTGTGTCCAAAAAAACAACAAAAACAAAAGTTATTTCTTGACCTTTTGCTTGTATAAATGTTTTATTATCTTTTCCTGGTAAAACCTTAAGGTTTTGTAGAAAAATAAATGGACTTTTTTGTGTTTAATAATTATATTTGTTATCGTTGAGTAGGAATATTATAGATAATCTTTTGTCTAGCAATTTTGCTTATTTCTTTTTTCTTTCTTCCTTTTTATTTTTGTTTTTGTTTTTGGTACTGGGAATCGAACCCACGTTTGCCAGGCAGCTGCTGTGCTGCTGAGCTATATCCCCAGCCCAATGTTGCTTATTTCTGAGTTATAATCATTCTAATGATTTACCCATAGGTTCTTTTTTTTTTTTAGGAATTGAACTCAGAACTGCCAGGCAGATGCTATGTTGTTGAGCTAAATTGCTGGCCCCTTCCCATAGGTTTTTTTAGATTTATTATTTTTACTTGATAATTTTTTTTGTCCATTGCTTTTTTTGGGGGGTTTTAGTGTCTCTTTAATACTTCATATCATACTTGGTTTATTATATTAAGTAGGGTCTCTCTCCAGTGTTACACAATAGGCATCTTTTATTCTTGATTTTACTGGGAATGTAATAGAAAATTTTACCATCAATTATGATGCTTACTATAGTTTTTAACATTGATATTCCTTTTAGAGTTTTAAAATAACTTTATTTTTTATTTATTAATTTTTTTTTTGGGGGGGGGTACTGGTGATCAAACTTACAACCTTGTTCTTGCCGGGCAGGGGCCATGCTGCTGAATTATATCCCCAGTGTAAAGTAACCTTAAAAATATTTATATACTGCATATGCTCCATGATGGTAACACCTGGAATTTGACTTCTTTACTAAATGGATCTACTCAAATCAGAATAGTTCATGGGAACTTATACACAAAATACACATGTCTGCCTTAACTGTTATCTAGGGTCTGAAGTACAGACCCAAATATTCTGGTGTTTTGGGTTTAAAATACATATAGTGTCAGGTGTCAATGCACACCTGTAATCCCAGAGCTCAGGAGGCCAAAGCAGGAGAATTGCCGCACATTTGAGGCCAGTTTGAACTGCACAGTAAGTTCAAAGCCAGCCTGGACTACATAGCAAGACCTTGTTTTAAAAAATAGAATAGAATAGTAACAGAACATTGCAATTGTATGTTTAGTAGTTGATATGGTTGAGCCAGCACTGTAGCATACACCTTTAATCCCAGCATCCTGCAGGCTATAGCAGAAGGTTCTCAAGTTCTAGCCCAGTCTGGATACATAAATGTGGCTAGACAACACTGTCTGAAAACAAAACAAAACAACTACACATTTCTAGATGGTGTGATACAAGGATGACTATGGAAGACTAGACTGATGATAATGCAGGTCATACTAGAAAGTAGTTGTAATGAGAAAGCCAAAAAAAAAAAAAATTGAAAATCATTTTTTTAAGGTGGGTACTTCATGCCTGTAATCCCTGCAGTTTGTAAATCTGAGGCAAGAAGATTTAAGAGTTTGAGCCCACCCTAGGCAGTTTAGTAACTGTGTTTCAAAATTAAAAATCAGAAAAATTTAAAAGATCACTGGGGTCCCCTTGTGATTGCATACTCTCCTATCAGTAAAGTAATTAAATATGTATTTCCAGTATTTGTATGTTTATTTAAAAACAGTGCACATCTTTTGAAAGCTGGATCTTTCTCTTTCTCTCTCTCTTTTTTAACTGGAGATTGAATCTATGACCTAGCACTAGCCAGGCAGGCGCTCATGCCACTGAGCTAAATAAGGGCTCCTATAGCAGATAGGGGCTCCTATCTGCCTCAGCCTGTTGAGTGTTGGGATTACATGTGTATGCTACCTTGCCCAGCCAAAAACCTTTATGAAAATGACTACATTAATGAAATTCTTTAGCTCATAAGTGACAGTCCCTGGATAGAGCAGCCACTTCTTTCCTCAGGATTCTAGAATATTCCTTATCTGTGTGAATTGGGTATAGGGTACAAGTAAAGATGTCAGAATGTTCAATGTAGTAAATGTAGTGAAGTCTAGTTTGTTTCTTTTAAGGGAGTAAAATATAACCATTTAAAATATTCAGATATTTTCTTAAACCTGCTTCATTTGGAGGAGTCTGTAACCTTAAACCATTTCCTAGCTATGTGTAAAAAGTGCATTTTTTTTGTTTCATTTTGTTTTGTTTTATTTTTTCTTTTGGAGACAGATTTTTACTATGTAGTGCAAGTTGGCTTTAAACTTGCTTTTGTAGCCTGGGCTGGCTTCAACCTCACAGTGATCCTCCTGCCTCAGCCTCCCAAGTGCTGGGATTACAGGCATGCCCACCATGACATCTGGCCAAAATGTTTGAGTCTATGTCACCATTTAAAAATTTACTGGTAAGGGAATAGAATTAAGATAAATGCAAAATTCTGTATACTCTAATGAATACTTTTGTAACTGCTTATTCATTTTGAAAGACATGAGTAAGACCCTAATAAGCAAGCCTATTTTAATTTACTAAAGTAATTAATGTCATAATTATTTCATAGTCAAGAACCATTTGAAGTTCAGAGTTTTGAAACAAATTCAGTGTAGTCTTTATTAACAGTTCAAGTTAAAGAACTTCAAATGGTCTTTATTATTTGGAGTATTAACTTTTCTTTCTCTTTGCTTTTTAGTAATAGGAGTGAAACATCCACATCTGATAATACAGATACTTACCAAGAGAATACAAGGTAAGCTTTGGAAAAATACTACCACTTCACTAAATAATATTCATCACTTTATCAAATACTAATTTTTGGGTAGGTTTGTGATACTGAAACATGAACCCAGGACTTTGCACATGCTAGGCCAAGTGGTCTAGCGCATTCCAGTCATTTTTTCCCTTCATTTCTAGATTTTTGAGTTAAACTTTTACTCAGTTAATTCTCTAGCTTATAGAGACATTAGTAGCTTAGAAATAAACAACATAGTCATGGCTTTTAAGAATTGTATCAGATTAATGAAGGTGGTGGTGGCCCATGCCTGTAATCACTACACTCAGGAGGCTGAAGCAGGAGATTCTGTGTGTTTGAGGCCAACCTGGGCTGCATATATAAAAATTACAAGAGGTAAGCAATTCTCTTTGACTGTAGTCAGGTTTCTTCCATGCACTACTCAAGTAGAGTTAACAATGTTGAAATTGCCCCTTGCTGACTGTTGAAGATAATAAAATCCCAGTGATTCTTGATCTTCAGAATACTTTGAAGTGCATCATTCTGGTGATCTGTGTGTGTGTGTGTGTGTGTGTGTGTGTGTGTGTGTGTCTGTGTGTGTGTTGTATGTTAAATTCCTAGGGTGCAAGATAGATGAACATGTTTCATTGGTCATTCAAGCTACCAAGAAATGAGATGTGAATTTTGGCCATGTTGTAAATGTGTTAAAGATGGAATATGATGAAAAAACCTCTAAAAAGTTTTATACCCCTAAATCCATGGGATACACGGTTTCCAAACTGTGAAGCATGACAAGTTACTTAAAGATTTCAGAGGATGCTGAGTGACAAATGATTATAATTGAGGTCCAAACTATTTCAGGGGGACACAATGACATTTGTTGGTATTATATGAGTGATTATAATTGAAGTCCAAACTACTTTAAAACAGCTAAGTGTTTTTGTTTTGGGCATCATGAAAAGATTAACAAGCAGTAGTACTATCAGTTGAAATTGAGAACTTTTGCTCTCTAGATCATTTGTTGAAAACAAATTTTCAAAGTGACATAATTCTTTTTTTGGTACCAGGGATCAAACTCACAATCTAGTGTTTAGCGGGCAGGCACTTATGCTGCCAAGCTAAATCCCCAGCCCAGTGACATAATTCTTGAATGGCATTTTATGATTTGTTAGTTGAATATTTAAACTATTTTATTTTATTTTATTTTATTTTATTTTATTTTATTTTTTTAGTTCTTCTAGACATCCCACCTTTAAGTGTCCCTTGTGTCAAGAGACCAATTTTACCAGACAACGCTTACTGGATCACTGTAATAGTAACCACCTATTTCAGATAGTTCCTGTGGTAAGTACAAGTGTTTAAGGTAGTATTGTGCTTAAAACATGTTGATCCTTTTATTTCATTTCATTTATAGAAAAGGAAAGATCATTTATCTAAATTTAGTGCAGGGAGGCAGGGTTCAGTGGTGCAGCGCCTGCCTGGCAAGCACTAGATCTTGAGTTTGATTCCCAGCACTGCACCCCCCTCCCCGCATCTCCTACCCACCACCGCCCTGCCATAAATAAATGTAGAATGGGGCTGAGTGAGGTGGTGTACACCTGTAATCCCAGCACTCGGTAGGCAGTGGCCAGAGGATCACCACAAGTTCAAAGTGAACCTGGGTTACATAATGAGTTCAAGGCCAGCCCAAACTGCATAGTGAGATACTGTCTCAAAAAACCAAACCAAAAATATGAAAACAAAAAAGTTGCTGTAAGATAGACTTTTGTCAAATGATTGGTGACTATAAAAGAAAGTAAATTAAAATTCCAGTAATTTAAATCATAAAACTGGAGATGCTTATTGTGAGGTAGTATAGAACAGTCTGGAGAAAAAAAAATGAAAAGTGAATATGAGATTGATTATTGAGTAATGGCAGAGTATATATTTTTGTTGGGCCTTTTAATTTCTTGCTGTATCAGCTGCAGTATGTGGGTGTAATCAAATGGGTCTGTTGCAGGTAAAAATACCTATAAATAAGAGTAAATCCAGTAGGTATTTAAATAATTTGTACCCTTACAGGACCTACAGTATATGACTTTGTTTTTGATGTACACGTAAGTCTCTGATGCTGTTTTGAGGGTGAATTAGGAAGTGATGGGACCTATTTGATGAATGAGAAGGAGCCGAGTGTGTTCCAACATTGTAGCAGTAGTGCTAGAACAACTCACTTTGGACATGAGTTTCCAGAGAAGTGACTTTTAACTGTGCCTTGTAGAACAGGAGCAACTGAACTGAAAAGAGCTACTGCCCTTTCAGCTAAACATTTTGATGTGACTGTTGTCTTCAAAAATACAAATGGAGGAAAATGTATCAACAAAAATGGTATTTTTTTTGGATGTTATAATTTGTGAAAAGCATATCTACATTAACTTGAAAATTCTTTTAAACTCTTTCATAACTCTCAGGAGACATATTACTTACTTTGCTTTTTGAAAGGGCTTCTTTCAAATAAACAAATACAGTGCCAGTGGAAGTCTCTATAGGAAATCCTTTCAGATTTAACAGATTTCACTTAGTTTTATATTGGACTACCAAGTTTTTTTTTTTATTTCTATGTAATGTATTATAAACTGTAGCTGGTATCAGTTCCTTTTATATCATTTTAGTATTTCATCCATTGTTAAAGTTGTAGTACTTCATTTAAAACTTTAAGGCTACCACTTTAAACTTTCAGATTACTTCATTTTCATTTTATATACAAATGAAATGAAGCTAATAATAGTTTTATATAGATCAAGTGAGATTATATACTATATATTATGTTTAGGCAGTTAATGATAACTCTCAGTTGGTGTTATAAAGGCTGGATGTGGTGATTCTGTTGAAACTGTAAATGGAGATTAAAGTAATAAAATATCTAAGTTCTCATTACATGGTATTATATTACTGTTATTTGAGGTAATTTGGTTGGGAAATGATGTAGTCATGGAATTTGGCCTTTTGAAATGTTTTTCATGTACCAGCATACCTTGGAAATGCTGCAGGTTTGGTTTCAGCTTTCCAGTAAAGCAAAGTTACAATGAAATGATTAAAATTTTTTTAAATTTCCACTGTAAATAAAAATTAATTTTACACTAGTTTTTTTTTAAGTCTGCAACAGTACTGTCTGACAAAAACATATTTTGATTAAGTAATACTTAAATTGCAGAAAAGGAAATTAATGATCAGTTAATTTGTTGAAAAAATGATGACAGTAGATTTACTTCATGCAGAGTTGCCACAAGCCTTCAGTTTGTTAAAAAAAGTTTTTTGTAAAATGCAAGCAAAGTGTAGTAAAACAAGATATGCCTGAAGTTTTTAGTAACATAAAAGCCTGTGTTGTTTTAATACTCTTGATAATTATGTAACATTTGATTATTTTCATTATTTTTTATTCAAAACAATCTGTTTCTTATAGACATGTCCTATTTGTGTGTCTCTTCCTTGGGGAGATCCTAGCCAGATTACTAGAAATTTCGTTAGTCATCTAAATCAAAGACATCAATTTGATTATGGAGAATTTGTGGTGAGTTCTTCAAGATTAAGAAAGTACTGTTTAAATTTTCAAGTTAAATTAACTTTTCAATCTAGACTTGAGGTTTAAGGCAAGTAGTTGGGTCATACTGACTGGATATAGAGTATGTTCTTTTTTTTGAATAATAATATTGGTGAACTTTAAAGAAATGGTAAAAGTTGAATCTACTGTCTATACTAGAGAGAGAATTAAGAAAAGAGCAAACCCCTGCTTGGCACTGTGATGAATGCCTGAATCTCAGCATTTTGGAGGCTGAGGCAAGAGGATTGTGATTGAGCTCAAAGCTAGCCTGGACTAAATAGGGTGTTGATGGCCAACTTGGACTACCTAGGAAAACTGTTTCAGACAAATTGGAAGAAAAGAAAAAAGGAAGAACAAACTTCCAGATAATGGTGATTTATATAAAAACTATCTATAAAGTTAAGGAAAAATTATACCTGAGAGGTAAAATTGGAACAGCATACTGAGGAGGATGTATTTCTTATCAGGTGTAAATTGCTTATTAAACCCACTGTAAAAGTGCTCTTATCTCCAGCACATGAGACACAGTTTATTTACTTTTTACTTTGTTTTTAAATGGAGGAACTTAGTTATTTTGTAAAGCCGAGTTGACAGCTTAACAAGGTGAATGGAGGTGTTATATGAAAGTGATTCCACCAGGGCTGGGAACCTGTGTGCTTTTCATACACAGAGTCCTGTGCTCAATCCCCTTACTAAGCAGAAACAAAGTAAAATAAGAGGTTCCCTAAAGCAAAAATGTGCTAGAATTTTTGTTTAAAAATTAGGTTTTTTTTTTTTAATTTATAAAAATTGCATTTTATTGAACTTGAATGTAGTTAAGTCTAATTCAAAATTAATCATGACCAAGAATAGCTGATACTTGTTTAGGTAAGCACAGGGATGTGCAGTTCTCACAATGGCATGGGCAAAGTTTACATTTTTCCTTTGCCCTCCAGTGTCAAAATTACATGATTTTTGATACTTTTAAAAATTTGGTGGAATTTGCTTGTTTAATCTTTTTCAAAACAGTTAAAAGTGTATGTATGGCATATTTAATCTTTTTCAAAACAGTTAAAAGCATACGTAAAGAGACATGTATTCTGTTGTCTTAGTAATTTTATTTCGTAACTATAGAGTAGTACTTAGTTTTCATCATAAGAAAAATTACTGTGTCTGGAGGACTATATTTTAAAAAACAAAAATATTTCCTAAACTATTTTTGATCTGATCGTCAATTGTTTTACCTTGCCATAGAAAACTAGTTTTTTTGAAGTTAAGTAGAAGCCTTTATAATTTAAAGCAAATTTATGGGACATAAAATTGATAGCAAATAGCATTTTTTTAATCCTTTTTTTTTTGGTACTAGGAATTGAACTCAAGCAAGCACTGAGCTAAATCCGGCCCAAGTAGCATTTTTGAAATTAAGGGAGTAGGTGGTTGTTTTTTGTTTGTTTTGTTCTGTTCTATTTTGTACATTAGCATGTACTTGTGCATGCTGATAATACAGACATGTTCCACCACCAAACTCCACTCCCAGCTAAGAACTACTTTTCTTAACTAATTCAGAGTGAGTGAGCTGTGGTTTTGTGTTTTGTGTTTTGGTTGAAGAGCTATTAGTTATTCAACTGTTAATAAATGCATATTTTCTTTAAAATTAGTTTGCCTTCAGGTATTTGACATTTTTTTTTTTAGAAAGAACACAAATTTGCCTCACATGACTGAATTACAATTAAGTAAAATTTTGATTAATTATTGCTATAAATTTCAGGTACTATAAATTTCATTCTCTGCCAATCTTCTGATGTTATTTCCTGGATAACTATGACTGAACCTTATTTTTAATTAAAGTTGAAGCATTTCAGTGTTGGTTGTTTATTGAAAAGATGGGTCCTTCTGTATTATCCAGGCTGGCCTGAACTCCTGGGCTCAAATAATCTTTCTTTCTAACCCTCAAGAGAAGTAGAGACTATTGTAAGTGGCACATCACTGTGCCCTGCTTAATCTTACATTTTAATGTGTATTTTATGCTGTGCATAAACTGTCCTGAGTATGTATAATGTATATCCAGGTGTGTAATGTATTGGGAAAAACACTGAATGCTTGAGTATTTTCCTAATGACATGTTAATTTTTTTTTTTTTAAAGAACCTTCAGCTAGATGAGGAAACCCAGTATCAAACTGCTGTTGAAGAATCTTTTCAAGTAAACATCTAAAGTCTATAGACATCTCTGCATCTTTGTACCTGCAAGTGCCATCTTGAAGAAGAAAATTACATGAAGTCATCGTTTCAATAACTTGATGTATATATTAATAAAAATACTTCAGTCTATTTAAGTTTTTTAATTAAAAAATAAAGGTGGGCCACCTAAAATTTTTATTTCATTCTCTTGACAAGTATAAAAAAGGAAAGTTAAAATATTCCTTTAAAAGCATGAAAAGGTTTATATTTCACTAATGTAGTGGTAGAAGAGAATCCCTGTTGTACTTTATCTTTTTTGATATTACATGTGATTGGATTTTTCGTTACTGTGTTGCTTTTGAAATTTGGTGCAGTTCCTTCCATATTATACTTTTTCATACACAAGTAACAGTAGCAAATTCTGAAAGATGCTATTGATGTAAACCTAACAAATCTGAGCCACTTGTCAGAGTTGCAGAATGAAAACTTGAAGTGCTAAATGGAATAACCCAAAGGAAATTTTTAAAAATACATTCTAGAATTCAACTATGAAAAAATTGTATTTATATAACATTTGGTATTTTTGAAAACTAGTGAGATTTTTCCTAAGCAATTAAAATTTTAAAAATGTAAGGTCATTGTAAAGATATTTTCTTTTTGCTAATAGCAGGAAATATTGAGACAAAAATGTATTTCTTTGATGGGCAGCAGGTCATTTCAGTCTTCTTTGTTTGACTAATTGGAAGCCAAGCCTGATGCATCCCAAGCTGTAGAACAGTTCTTGGCCTCAGAACCTTCAAATAGCCAGTGCTTCTCAATAGGTAAGATGAGACTTACAGTAGAAACTTTCAGGTGGTAATATATTCTACAGATAAATAAGATGCTTAAAGAAATGCATTCAAAGCTAAAGATATATATGCATACATTTTTGTATGTATGTGTATATACATTACATATATATCTTTGCATGCAATTTGTCAGGTTATATACAGAATTTCTATGAAGGATTTTAAAAATGGAAAAGCAATAGGATTGAAGTGTTTATCTGACTTGATTAAAATTTTATATGTCACTGAATTTTTAAAATGTAACAAATGTTAAATGGAATAGTTGGCTGCTATTACATCTTAAAAATTGAGTTTACACACTGTTACCTGTATTGTGGTGCTCGTTTGTTACTCCCAAAAATAATGTGCAACTGGTAAATTTTTACCAGCCACTGTTTCACTACTTTTTAGTCAAAATGAAATTTGTTCTTAGTATTCAGTAATGGAATCCTAAAGTATTTGGTGGAAGGGCCACATTACAGAATAAAGGATGAAGAGTGGATTTGCTGACATTCCATAACTAATATACAATGTTTATGCTTTCGTTAAAATAAATAACTAAAAAAAAAAACCTCAGAAGTAGTTTGCTGCTAATATATACATATATTTTATAAAAAGATATATTTTGGTTCTTTTAAAACCCCTGTTGACTTTTCTACAATGAACATTTTTTTAAACTTGATTTAATAAAAGTTAATTTTGGAAGTGGAGTTTTATAAAAACATTTTCAGTCAAACAGTAATGATTTTATTTATAGAGAATAATAACAGTCACAAAAAAGCCATACATCTTAATGCCTTTGTTCTGTCATTGATAAGTGATGTTTACTATGTGCTTAAACATTTTCTCTGCAGCTACATAAGTAATTTTAAGAACAAGTGTATAAAAAACTCTTTAAAAAGAGACTTTGACCAGTTTTCACCAGTTCAAAGCAATAACTTTAGTAATTTCTTTCAGTTTAATATGTCCACTGTCTCAGCTTAAATCATTCTGGAATTTCTAAGATTCTTTTAAGACAATTGTAGTACAGATCTTGATGAAGTTGTGTTTTGAAATTTTGTGAATGAGTTACATATTAAAAGTCTGGTGTGTCTTTCATATAAGCTTTCTCATAAGGAAAATAATGACTTTATTTGCTTTTCTATGGGAAATTCTCAGTATGGGAATAATTGTTCAAAATCTCCCTTCTTGGCAGGGATTTAGCACAGTGGCATAAGTGCCTGCCTGGCAAGCACAAGGTCATGAGTTCGATCCCTGGTACCCAAAACAAAAAACAAAACTCCCCTCCTTTTGTCAGTGATTTAGGAATAAGGATGGTTAGATTATAGATTTATTTCATAGTAATTTTATATCTGGAAAAAGTCCTTATTTTTAATATTGCTTTAAGATGAATCAGGATGAAAGAGGAAAACTTGATACTTGAATACCTAAATTTCACAAACTGCTTAGGAAAGCTTTCTCAACAGATTACTGTTTTTGTTATTACACAGTCTTACTCAAAATGTATGGCTTTATTTTTCAATTAAAAGTGGCTTTCTCCTACTTGTGTGTCTAATTAAAATTTCGTCTAGATGCAAACAGTATTTAACTCTCACAACTCAACTTGAAAGACATGTAGGAGATAACCCATTATTTGCACTCAAGGGTAGATGGACAAAAGCTACCACATGCTGACACTGTTGAATGTAACTATAAATCTGTTTTATAAAGTGTCTATGTGATAAAATCTTCTAGTCCTGTTAGTCAAATAGAAAGGTAGTTAAGTGGTTAATAATTTTATGTAGAGAAATTACCCTTATGTAAGACATCGGGGCTATAAGAATATATATATTGCCAGTAAAGTTACAGTGTCATGTGGTAGTTGGCTGCTTGTAAGTATCTTCATTAAACCACATTCTACAAAACCTCCATAAGGGCTACTGTTCAAACAACCCTTTATAGAAAGTGTGGTATTTTAGCTTACATAGAAAAAGTATGACCCAGTAAACATGTTAATACATGTAGTCTAAGATTCATAATAAAAATAAGGCACACCATGATACCACCTAGTATACAATTTTTAAACTGGTACAAATTTGAAAAAAATTTGAACTAAGTATATAAAGAGATTAAGGGGAGGGGAATACAGGGCCCTTAGGGAAATGTTAGCAGTTGTCCAGTTGGGGTAGAGAAGGCAGTCATTAGTCTTTCACTCTTGTAAACTGAGGTGTAGAAATGGGTATACTCCATTGTGTACTTGGTTGACAGACTAAATCATGCAGTTTTCTGTATATCATTTATTAGTGCCTGAGGGTTGAACTCAGCCTCATGCATGCTAAACATCTGCTTTACCAGTGAGTTACACTCATTAGCCCCCTATACAAGAGAAGTCTTAGGAGTATGATTATGAAAGGGATTGTTGTGCAAAATTCAAGAGAGTAGGAAAAGTGTGGATATAGAGTATGAGACGCTAATCAGATTAGTAACAGCCATTCACCAGAGGATATAGAGAAGAAGAAAGAATATATAGAATGGACAGGGAATTTCAGATGAATGTGCATAATAGTGCATGATACTGAAATTGAACAATAACCTGAGTAGTCAGATCAAGAATTACTGCTAGGATCCTGCTAAGTTCCCTTGTTTTTCAACTCACTTTACATAGATGGTTTTGCCTGCTTTTATACTTCATAGAGCATACAATATTTTAGTTGGCTATTTTGCTCGTTTTTTTTTTTTTGGTCAGTTTCCCTATACAGTTCAGGCTGGCTTTGAACGTATCTGATTCAGACTCCTGAGTGCTGGGATCACAGACTTGCTCCACCACTGCTGGCTCCCATTTTTAACTTGTCATGCTTGATTCTTATCTAGTAATAAGAAACTATTCTCTAGAAGAAAATTTATTTTACAGTATTAGCAAAATATTTAAAATAATTTATATTATCTAGCTTAGTCATATGTGTAAATAGTTTTGTTTCTGCCTTTTTTGAGAAGAGTCTTGGCAATGTAGTCCAGACTGCCAGGCTTGAACTCAGCAGCAGTTCTCCTGCCTCGGCCTCCTGAATTCTGAGATTACAGGGGTGTGCCATCCTGTTATACCATGAAAACAAACAAGAACTTTGTAAAAGGTAATTGTCTGAAATGAAACTATTTGGTCACCATTAATAGTAAAATCCATTGTTCTACCTTGCATTTTGAATGGATCTTTTTCTTATGCGTGGCTTAGTAATATTGTATAATGGTCAGTCTGAAGATTGTGCACCTAGTTAAAAAGATCTTCCAAATGTTGACACTTTTTATACTGTTACCATATTAAAACTACTAATCTCACCTGTGCTCCCAGCTTTTCCAATGTTCTGATTTTTGCCTAAAACTCAGATTTTGTTATTGATAACAAATTGCTTCCTTGAAATGATAGACTCATTTCCTCCAAATAGCTACAACTGGCTATATCATGGAAAAAGCAGCTAGTTGCTCTCACAATGAAATAGTAGAAGGGTCCCCTTTCACCCTGAATGGACCACCCTTTTAGAATTTCCCATATGAATTGAACATTATCTCACTATAAGAGCTGGCCTTTTCTACCCACTAGATAAAGACTATCATGGTTACTTTTCTCTCTTGACACCTTCTAAAGAGAGAAAAGTTTGGCTCAGTCTAATCAGCTGGCTCTGAGGCAGGGAGGCATGGCTGAGACGACAGTTCAAGGCAGCAGAGGACAGCAAAAGCAGCAGCAGCAAAAAGGCTGAGGCAAGCCTCTTTCCCTCAGTTGTATGCAGGCTACCTGCCCAAGTGTGGGTGTAGCACTCACACTGTCCCTGTGCCAGCTTCTGGCATAGGCTCAGGATGTTTCCAAAGTGAGAATGTTGGGCCCCTGCTGAGTCACTTATTTAAACTTCTAGACATCTCAAGTTGACAAAGGATCAACCATTATAACATCCTGGAGCATAAACAGCCTCCCTAGGGCATGTCCTCTGACCCCAGGATGTAGAATTGCTGGGTTACTGAGTTAAGCTTTTAAACTTGTGTATCAACTATTAAAAGGACAGATTTGTAAATAAGATTTAGATTATCAAATTTTACCACTCCAAACACATAAAATGTCCCCAACTTTTTATTTCTCTGAACACTTGAACAGCCTATATTTGTCTCCAGTAAACCCTTCACATCTTTGTTTTAAAAAGTGCATCTATCTATCTATCTATCTATCTAATCTTTCTTTTTTGGTACCAGGGATCAAACTCATGACCTCACGCTTGCTAGCAGGCGCTTATACCACTGAGCTAAATCCCCGACAAAGATTACATTGTTTCATCAAGCATTTTTATTTAATTTAAAATATTTTTATTTTATTTTTGAGACAGGATCAGATTGGCATTGAACTCACTTTGTAGCCTAGGCTGGTCTTGAGCTCACAACAATCCTGCCTCAGCCTCCTGAATACTGGGATTAACAGGTGTGCACCACCATGCCTGGCCATTGAGCATTTTTATTTATTATTTTTATTATTTTTTATTTTAAAGATAGTAAAATCCAACAAAACAAAGCAGAACCAAGTCAATCAAAATGAAGCAAAATTGGTACAGAACTTCAAAGCAGAATACTAGGAAAAAATAATAGGTAATGGTTATCTTGTTATCTTTATAATAGTTTTGTATTCCATCAGGTATAGGAAAATCAAACCAAAAACAAGACAGAATAAAACCAATCAAAACAATACTAAATAAAGCAAAACAATCAGAACAAAGCAAAACAGCTATATTGAATTTCAAAGACAAGATGGAAGGGAATCCTCTGTATTTGCTGTATTTATAATGTCATCCAGACATGCTCAGATTGCTGGCCCCAGGCCTGCAAAATCAACCAGACAATAGAAGCATTTAGTTGCTTTTGTTCCTCAGTTGCTATCAACTCAGCCTGTGCTCCGGAAGCAGCAGGTTGCTTGGCAATGGTGGTGGGGTGGCTTGATTCTAGCTCTCAGCCTGCCAGGTAGGCTCTCACGGAAAGCGATGACAAGCGATGACGCTGACTTTTCCTGGAAGCCACATGCCTTGCATGTTACCCGAAAGGCTGGCTGGTTGGCTTCTTGGATCCTCCCAGTACTGGCATTGCCAGTTCTTGGGAGGTGCTGACTTTTCTCTCCCTATCAAGCATTTTTAACTGAAGGTTTTTGTTTTTAAATTTTATTAGTATATGTTTGTACAGTCATTTTGGGGAGTTTGTACATGTACATAAAATACAATTTCTTTTTATATCCCCTTCTTTCATCTCTTGGTCTCCTTCCTATTTGCAAAATTTTCTGTTTTCTACTATCTATCTTCAATTTTGCTGTTTATCCTTTAGAATATTTAAATTTGTGTGTCTGATTAATCTTATCATTATTGTCTCAAGGTGCACCCATTTTCCTCCAAATGACTATTTACCCTTATGGCAGAATAATATTCCCTCGTTTATCAATAACATTTTCCATTCATCTTGAAGGACTTAGAAGAGCTTCTGAGATTCAGCTATCATGAATTGTGCTACTATAAACACGGGTATGTGTGAGTCACTATAATATGACTTTTTTGTTTTTATTTTTTAATTATTTCATTGGTACAATTTAGATATACATAATGATCACGTTCATCACAGAGAATTTGTACCTGTACATTCTATAACTTGTTTTTTTTTCCCATTTCCCTCCTCTCCCTTCCAACTCTCCTCCCCTTCTGATTTACAAAAGCTTTGTTTCCATGTTTTCCTCCTTTTCTAATTTTTTAAAAATGTTTCTCTTCTCTACCCCTCCCTTCTCCCTTGTTTCCCTTCTCACTTGAACATTTTCCTGTCTCACAATACCTGTTATACATTTTGGTCCTTATTTACATCAGAGAAACAAAGTGATATTTACACATGTGTGGGGTGACTCTCAACTCTTTTGGGAAATAAAGATTTTTTTCGCTTTTGAGTGCATGGTAGTAACAACTAATAGTAAATTTGATACCACCATTTTGATGAGTGTATATGTTGGCATATAAGGCAAGTAAATGTCTTAATATTTGTGAAAATATATTTGACCTCATAAAACCTTGAAAGTTTTCAGAGACTCCTGCCATTCTTGGTTCATAGGTGACAAAGATCTCTTTACTGTAAATTGTGTTTATAATTTAAAATATTTTCCAGTTGTAGCACATTCTTTTCAGTTTCTTAATGGTATATTTTGAAGTAAAGTTTTGAATTTTTTTTTTTTTTTTTTGTCCTTTTGAGACAGGATCTCTCTATGCAGTTCAGGCTGGCCTTGAGGTCACTTCATAGCCCAGGCTGGTCTCGAACTTGCAACAATCCTCCTGCCTCAGCCTCCCGAGTGCTGGGATTATAGGTGTGCGCCACCACGCCCAGCCAAGTTTTGATGAGATTGGTTTGATCAATTTTTTTTCCTTCATGACTGTGCTTTTGGTGTTATAGTTAAGAAGTCTTTGCCTCACCCAAGTCTTAAATTTTCTTCTATACCATTTTCTTCTACTGGTTTTGTACTCTTGCATTTCAGTCCATGACTTTTTTTTTTTTTTTGGTACCGGGAATCAAACTCAGGACCTTAAGTTTGCCAGGCAGGCACTTGTGCCACTGAGCTATATCCTTGGTCCTATTTTGAGTTACTTGTAGATAGCTTGAGGTATGGTGATTGAATGTTTGATAACATGTGGCCATCCTTTTCATAAAGGACTGATTGACACTTTCGATGAAATTATTTGACCATAAACAAAAGGATATATTTTAGGACTTTCAGTTTTGTACTACTGCTGATCTACATGTGTGTCCTCAAAGGTATCACAGGTTTTTTTTTTCTAATTTTTTAAAGAGAATAAAACCAAAATAAAACAAAATAAAGCCAATCAAAATAAAACAGTGTAAGTGATATAGAATTTCAAAACAAGGTGATAGGAAATCAATAATGACTACCATAATGCCTCTCATTTTGGGGGGGTACTGGGAATGGAACTCACAACCTTGCATTTGCTAAGTAGGCACTTATACCATGGAGCTGTGTCCCTGGCACTCCATAATGCCTCTCATTGTCCTCAGAATAGCTGTCCATACCATCAGACAGGAAAATCAAATAGAGTAGAATAGAACAAATAAAATAACCTAATTCAGGACTTCAAAACAAGGTAACAGTAAAACCAAAATGGCTACTATAATATATCTTGTTATCTTTAAAATAGCTACTCGTGCCATCAAGTATAATAAGATCAAACAAGACAAAACAGAATAAAACTAAACAAAACAATGAAAATGGTACAAGACTTTAAAACAATAAGGAATTAACAATGGCTACCACCTTTAGGAGATCCTCCATAGATGGTATATTGCATATTGTTATCTAAATAGATCTGACTGCCTGCTTTAGACCTGCAAAGTCAATGAAACACTAAGCACTAAAAGAATTAAATTGTATTTTACTTCAATAGCTATCATCTCAGTGTATGTTTCTCTGGATCAGCAAATCACTTATAGGGGTGGGGGAAGAAACTTGGATCTTCTCTGCCAGCCCATATGTTGGAAGGGACTCGAGTCTGGTTGTCTTCCATGCTGCCTGCAAATCTCAGCAACTCACAGGAAGGGGCTGGTGTCTGGTTCTCTTCCCTACAGCCCACACATGGCACTGACTCACAGGAAGGAACTAGCTGATTCTTCTCCTCCCTGTGGCCTGTGAATGGTACTGACCTCACAGTCTTGATAATTGTAACTTTCCAGAAGTAAAAGTTTTCCATTCTGTTATTTTTCATACTTGATTAGGCTATTAACATGGAACTTTCGCATATCTCCCATATTTTTCTATTGTGTTTATTTTATTTAAATTTATTTAAAGAGAAAAAAACAAAAAGGGTAGAAATATTACAAAATTTCTTTTTTTTAAATTTAATTTTGTATTACAGAATTTCAAAAAAAAGAAAAAACCAAAAAAGATAAACAGTAAGAAATCACTAGTTGATAAATTACATATTGTCCTTTTAGAAGTAGTTGTTCAAGTTACAAAATTAGAGCATACAAAGTAGACATTCAAGCAGTGAGACTGCAAACAGATCTGTTTAACAATCCAACAAGAACTTAGAAATATGGTTATCAATCCTACATACTTAAATATATATGCAGTTATATCTTTTATAGCACTTCCTATTTCCTCTCTTTTACAATAGCAATTACACTTCTTTTAAATTTTAAAGAGGAAAAAAAACAAAACAGAAAAAAGGGTAACAATACAGAACTCTAAAAGAAAAAGAAATACTAAGGAATCACTGGTTGATAATTATATATTATCATCTTGGATATAGTTGTTCAAGTTACAAAATTAAAGGATACATAATAGACATTCAAACAGTTCTGCTCAAAGATCCACAAAGATTCAGCAATATGGTCATCCATTTTACACATTCAAACATACATGCAGTTATATCCCTTAGAGCACTTTCTTCTCTTTTTTACAATAGCAGTTACACATTTTGAGTTTTATTACTCCTACATTTCTTATTACTTTTTACACTAGAGACACAATGTGATATTTATAAATATGTTTCTTCTTTATTTCACTAATGAGGCTAGTCTCAAGTTGTCTCCATTTACCTATGAAGGCCTCAAGATCATTTTTTATAGCTGAGTAGTATTTCATTGTATAAAAATACCACATCTTTTTCATCCACTCTGCGGTTGATGGGCATCTTGGTTGTGTCCATGATTTAGTTATTACAAACTGTGCTGCTATGAACATGGGTGCACATATGTCACTGTGATATGAACTTTTTAGTTCTTCTGGGAAAATAACCAGGAGGAGAATAGCTGGATTGAATGGAGCTTTCCATCCTAGTCTTCTGAGAATTCTCCATATGGATTTCCATAGTGGATGCACCAGTCTACACTCCCACCAACAGTGGAGCAGTGTTTCTTTTTCCCCCACAGTCTCGCCAACATTTGTTATCAGTTGATTTCGTGGATTAATGAAGTTTTCTTTGCCTGTTCCGTTCTCCGTTGGGCTCACCAAACCCCAACTTCAGCGTGGCTGTGGCTTCTGTGAGTTGTGGCTGGAACAGTTCAGGCGATTCTGCAGGTCACGGTGGGTTGTGGCTGGCGCAAGTTTAGGTGGCTCAGTGGGTCTCAGTGGAAAGCCCTGTGTCCACTAATTTTAGCTTTTCCAATTGTAGCTCCAAGACTGCGTGTTTGATGAGCTTTTTTCGTTTTAATTTCTTCCTGTGTCAAAAAGATCCATCTCCCTCTATTTGGATCTCTCCAGGATGTTTTATTCTGGCATATGAGTTGTTTCTCCCCAACAGGCTCTGTATTTTGTTGCTCACTGATTGGCCGTCTTTAGCTCCTCCCCCTTTTATTTTAAAGGGAGTAGAACCCAACAAAACAAACAGAATAAAGCCAATCAAAGCAAAGCAGTAACAGTGGTAAGGAAGTTCAAAATAGGATAATGGGAAATCAACGACAACCATAATATATCTGCTATCTTCATGATTGTTATCCATATCATCAGACATAGAAAAAAACAACAAAACCAATCAGAATATAACATTAAATAAAACAAAACAATAAATCAAAACAAAACAATGCTGCACATTGTTATCTTCAAAATAGTTGCTCAGGTTACTAGATGCAGGGATAAAATGGAACAATAAAATGGAACAAAACATTGGATTTCAAAAACAAGACAGGAGGCTATCTCCCATAGTTGATACAGTGCACTACTATCCTCCAAGTAGATTCCCAGACCACCAGCTGTAGGCCCACAGAGTCAACTAAACAAAACAAGTGTCAAGCTATTCCCTTCCCTCAGTTGATATCATCTCACCCAGGGTCCTCTGAATCAGTGGGGTGTGGAGGATTTTCTTCTGATTTTTCAACCTGAGTACTGGCTGGCTCATGGGAAGCTATGGTTTCCCTTCTGGCTGAGGCTGTTACCCATCAGCATGGCAGAGTTTGTTTCACAGGAAGGCATGGTTTTTCTTCTGGTTGAGGCTTTTACTGATCAGCATGGTGGAGCTTGCTTCATGGGAAAGTATGGTTTCTCTTATAAATAATTTTTTCTATTGTAGCCATTTAAAATGGACACAGTGATATCTCATTGTGCTTAATTTGTATTTCTCTTTTTTTAAAATTGGTATTGGGCATCAAACTCACAACCATGTGCTTGCAAGGCAGGCAACTTATGCTGCTGAGCTAAATCCCAAGCCCTAATTTGCATCTCTTTAATGGCTAATGATGTTGACCATCTTTTAACATGGTTATCTGACATCTGTATATTTATTTTCTTTAATGATATATCTATTCATATCTTTTGTTCATTTTAAATTGGATTTTTTTTTTTTTACTATTTAAGATTTTTTTTGTCTTTGTTTTTAATTTTGTTTTTGATACAGGGTCTCACTGTGTAGTTCAGGCTGCTCTTGAACTCACTATGTAACCTAGGCTGGCAGCAGTCCCCCTGCCTCAGCCTCTCAAGTGCTGGGATTACAGGCATGTACCACTATACCCAGCTAAAAAGTTTTTTTAAAATATTCTTTTTTATACTTACTAGCCAAGTCCTGAGTGAGGCCCTGGATTCAATCTCAAGCATCACACACACACAACAACAGCCAAAAAAAAAAAAAAGGAAGTTTTTTTTGGCCAGATATATGGAATGCAGATATTTTCTCCCTCCTATAGCTTTCCTTCATCTTGTAAAGGTTTTTCAGAGAGCAAAGTTTTAAATTTGAAGAGATCTAATTTTTTTCCCTTAAGGATTACACTTTTTGTGTCATGTATGAGAACTCTTTAGGTGTGGTGGCTCACGCCTGTAATCTCAGCACTTGGGAGGCTGAGGCAGGATTATCATTGTGAGTTCGAGACCAGCCTGGGTTACAAAGTGAGCTCAAGGCCTGCCTGAACTGCACAGTGAGACTCTGTCTCAAAAAGACACACACACAAAAAAAAAAACAAAAAAAAAAGAAAGTGAAAGAAAGAGAAAAAACTCTTTGTCTAGTCCTGTGCCTTGTAGACTTTTTCTTATATTCCTTTCTAAAACTTTAAAATTTCATACCTTACATTTAAATCTATACTTCATTAGAGTTAATTTTTTTTGCATGGGGGGTGAGGTTTATTTACATTGAAGTTATTTTATTTTTTGCAGACAGATATCCAGTTGATCGAGCACCATTTTGCCATTTTTTGAAAAGTCTATCCATCTTGGATTGAATTTGCTTTTGCAGCTTTGTACAACTTCATTTGAACATACTCATGTTATAGGTCTTTTGGCTTTCTGTTCTGTTATCTATGTATCTACCTCTACCCCCACAGGTATGATGAATAGGTAAGAGAATGTCCTTCTTATTATGAGATACATCAAATATTAGGTCATAATGTCTGCAACTTGCTCTCAAATAGTTAAGCTAACAGGAAAGAAACACATACCTAAATAAATTGAGAAAATGTTACTGTGTGAAGACAGTAGAGGAAAGATGTAAAACAGCATACTGGAGTTGGATGTGTGGTGCATGCCTGTAATCCCAGTACTCAGGAGACTGCAAGGTGAGAAGGTCTCAAGTTCCAGGTCAGTCTACATAGCTGGACCCTATCTCAACAGCCAAAAAATAAGCAAAACTTACTGAAATAGTCTTGCAAATTGTAAATTTGACTTTTTTCAAAATAAACTAATGCATGGACATTATTTATTTAGTACAAGGGCTCTAGAAACTGAGCCATACTCCCAACCTTTTTTTTTTTTTTTGTACTGGGGATCAAACAGGGCTTTGTGCATGCAAGGCAACCACCCTACCACTGAGTTACAACCCCAGCCCTACCGCACCCCAGCCCCACCATTTTATTTTTCATTTTGAGATAGAGTCTCACTAAATTGTCTAAAACTTTTAGTCCTGCCAAGTAGCTGGGATTACAGATGTGTAGTATATGAATATTTTCTTTTATTTTATTTTTGTCTTTTTTCATTCTGCAGTTCAGGCTGGCCTACAACTTGCAGCGATCCTCTCACCTCAGCCTCCTGCATACTGGGATTACAGGCACGCACTTCCATGGCTGGCTATGTAAACATTTAAAAAATGCTTTTATTAGGAAAAAACTTTAACTCACGCCTTTTGAATTTAAACTATGCCTTTAGTTGACAAACCGAATGCCAGCAGGCTGTGAAGAAAATTAAGCAGAGCAGAGATGATGGCTTAGCAAAAAGAAAATTGTAATTAAGGCTGTGGTGCTAAGGCCGTGGCATTGACTGAACCACTTTCTGAGCTGAGAGTTTTTATAGACCATTGTCATGCAGTGGTACAATGATATCCCATCCAAGGAGTCTTCATAAACTGATTACATATTTCCAAAGCTAACCTGATAAGATATATTTTAACAGAAAATTATGACCTCTGTTTCCAAATGCATAAGAGAGTCTTGTAATATCAGCAACGTTTTTATATCATTTCAAGTTAAAAATCTTCATTTTCTTTGGTCATTCCTCATGGCCTGGTTTTAGGATCACTTATTTTTCTGGTCTTCATTGTCTAGCCTTAGTTCAGTTTTATTAATGCTTTCAATTGATGGCTCCTTAGTCCAAATCCAGTGCTTTAAGAATTTTTTTTTCTGTTCAGTGCAGAGTAATTTTTATATATACTGTATTAGAAATCATATTTTTTATCAAAATTTCTCCAATGTCAAGAGCACTTGCCAATTTATGTCAATCTGTGATTTAGAATATTACATTTATGACTACTGATTAATCTTTTTTAGTTTTGATGTTTTCTGTGATTTAGAATATTATGTTTATGACTATTGATTAATCTTTCTTAGTTTTTGCACACTGTGATTTATAATATTACATTTATGACTATTGATTAATCTTTTTTAGTTTTGGTGCACTGTACCCACCTACGGAGATGTTGAACTTTGATTTTGGTATACAATATATTAGCTACCATTCCAAGATTCATTTTCAGATTGATAAACAAGATCTTGACATTATTGCAGATAATGAAAGCCAGCCTAGAAATAAACCACAGAAATCTGCTTTTGACTGGCCTCTACCTATTAATCAATAATCTTTATGACTGGTAATTTATATATTGCTAAATATTTATGCTCAAATATTCTAAACTCCAATATATTATTCATAAGACTAACAAGCTTAGCCTTAACAATTCTGATGTACAAAATATGAAATGTATTTAGTTCAGTTTAACTTTGTGAATATTCCTTTACCATATACATAATAGTAATTTACTATAATTTACCACATTGCATAATAGTAATCTATTATAGTAATCTACTATTATAATAGAAAAATCACTATTTTCTAGTTGCTTACAAGTTTGGTTAAGCTACATGATTATCATTAATTTTGAGTGTGAATTTTCTTTGGAAAGAGAGGTCTGTTAGAGATGTTTTATTAAATGTTGGGGTGTGAGAATATAGTTCAGTAGCGCAGTGCCCACCTGGCAAGCACAGGGTCGTGAGTTCTATTTCTGGTACACACACATACACACACACACACACACACACACACACACACACACACACACACAGAAATGTTGGATGTAAGATGTAGTCTTCAGTGGTGATAGATGTGTTGTTATTATTATTATTATTATTTTGTTTTTATGAAACAGGGTCTTGCTATGTAGTTCATAGCATGAGGCCCTGAACACACAATATAGAAAAGGCTGGCCTCAAATTTATTGTAATCCTCCTGCCTTGGTGTTGGAATTACAGGTGTGTGCTGCTACACCCATTGGAGGAGGACATTTCTAATTCTGAAAGTATTTCTTTCACCGAAAAAAAAAAAGGAGTGATTTGATCTAGATAGATTTCTTAAATACTGATAGTGCTTAGTGAGAACCTATGATAGTGGTGGTGAACCTATAGCACTCCTGCTGCAGTGGGCTCTTTTTACCATTGAAAGCTCTAAAAGTTTTGTCATCACTGGCTGCGATAATGAGAGTATAAGACTCCTCCATGCAAACACGTCTAAACTGAAGTGAAGACTTAACTGCAGGTTTGTTTCATATTTCTGATAAGCACCCTGCTGTTTATTGTATGAGACAGGCTAATATGATAAAGAAGCAGGTTTGTTTGATGTTTGTGAAAGCTATAGAACAACAGGATTTATTTATTTTAGAATAATTTAAAGCTGGGTTTGAGACATTACATCATTTTATCCCGTGATGGGTACGTTCACATGAAGGCAATTTAACCTATCCACAGCATCTGAAACCTGGGACTGATTAGTGGAATATTTGTCTCAGGAGCTGCCTTCATCAATGCTCAAGGATTATTTACAATAATATCACAAATTTAATTTAAAAGTTATAATCATGAATTGATATTCAATCCACTTCAAGAGTATGGCAGGATTAGGTTTCCTGGGATGTGTATCTTGAGATATTGGTGAGCTCTAGTCCAAAAACCTTCCTGAGTTGAAAGCAGAGATCAGTTAATGTATGGCTAGTTCAGATGCACTGAGCCTACATGAAAGAGATAAACTACAGTGAACTCTGGGGACAGAGATGTAGGTGAACAGAAACACGAGCAGGAAGAGAAGTCTTGGGCTGGGCAAATCTTTGTAGATTTGTGGAAAACAGGAATCCCTTCTGTTCTTTTCATGCTGCTTACAGGTTGGATGGGAAGATTTTAAGAGGAAAGTTTTAACAGTTATTGTCATTGTGATGGTTTGTGTCTAGATGTCCCCCCAAAGCCTCATGCAGCCGTAGGGCTTTTTCAGAGGTGGCTGAATCTACAGTATGTGATGCTGAGATTAAGGGTGTATGATTGGTAAATCAGTCCATTGGTTTGTCTGGTATAGTTCTGACTAGGATTAAGGGTGTGTCCTAGGGCAGGGAGCCCGTATACAACATAAGGGATGGGAAGGGTCTTGTTTTTCCCTTGTTTTTGCTATCTTGGGGGGTGCCATAAACTGTTTCTCCTCTGGGATGCTCCTCTGCTAAGCCACCCTGCCATGAAGTCAGACAATTATAGACTGAAACTGCTACAAGCTGTGAGCCAAATAAACCTTTCCTCCTTTAACTTGGAGTGTTGGGTATTTTGTCTCAGCAATGACAGTCATTGTCTTGGTGTTTTTGTTCTCATCATACTAGGATGGAATTTATCAGGACCTGAGATATGAAATTATCTGAACCATTATGTACTTTTACTTATGTATCTTGACCTTCTGTTTCTCATTAACTATGCTTCTGTCACTCTTTTGAGCTCAATATTATAGTGTTTTTCTTAGGAAAGATGAAAGTAAGGGTTTGTATGCTGAGAAACTTGATGCTGAAAGTTGCCTTGTTTCCTAGACAGAGTTCTTATTGCTAGTTAGTACTCATTTCCCTTGATTGGATTGAGGCACTATTTTTCTCTTGGCACATGCAGCATCTCTTAGTGCTCTTCAGGTTCTTCTGCTCTTGTTTTGCTGTCTAACTTTCTAAGGTGAGGCATTTGTAAGTCATAGTTCTTCAGGGCTCAGGGCTGTTCCTTCTTTTTAACTTTATCCTGAGACCAGAGTCTCATCCCTCATTGTCATCAGTGATCACACTCCTACCAATTTCAAGTACCACCCTTATACTAACCAATTGCAGATGTTCATCTGTTCTCTCTCCCCAGAGCACCAGACTGTTTCACCATCTCTGATTCTCTCACAGGAACCTCAACCTAACAGATCAGATCAAATTTATCTTTCACTTAAATCTGGTACCTCTTGTATTCTAAAGTTCAGAAATTGTAACACTTTCTAGCACTTGCCTAAGCCAAAATCCTGGGATTCCTCCTTGGCACAGGCCATTTACTTGTATCCCAAATCCAGTTCCTTAACAAGTCATGTTGATTTGATCTCCAAATATCTCTGAAATCTTTTTTTTCCCTATCCATTATGTTTTAGTTACTTGTTGAGACAAAACATCTGAAGTCCAAAATTAAGGGAGGAAAGATTTATTTGGTCCACAGTTTGTAGCAGTTTTAATCCATAATTGACTGGCTCCAAGGCAATAGGGGACATGGCAGAAGGGCAACAGTTCATGGTAGGGAAGACAGCAAATGCAACAAGAGAAGAGGAGGAGGAGAGAGGGAGAGAGGAAAAGAGAAGAAGAAGAAAAGAGAGAGACAGGGAGACAGGGAGCGTGAGGATCTCTTTCTGTTTCTTGTATCATATCCAGTCTCCTGGGATTAGGGTGGTGCCAATCCAGTTAGAGGATTGATTCAGCAATTGCCCACCCTTAGTTCCAGCATTGCACCACCAATCACACACTTTTAACTCAGCCACTTCCAAAAAACTCTATGGCTGCAAGAGGCTTTGGGGAAGAATCTAGACACAAACCATAACACGTTATCACTCCACTGTTAAGCTATATTATTCCTACTTTGAAGGGCTATCAGTCTTTCTGAACCTACCAATGTTACCTTTAGCACTGTATATATCTTCACAAGTCATATCATTCTTCTGGTTAAACTCATCCAATGACTTCCATTGTTCTCAGAGAAAGGTAAAACAAAAGTTCTTAACCTGGCCTATAAACCTACATGATCTGCTTTTTGTCTAACCTTTCCAACTGCATTTACCACCATTCTCCTTGGAGTCCACAGCACTGTTAGCTACAGATTCTGTTCCTTCAAATTTGTTATGTGTTGTTTGCCTCACACAGAACACTCTCTCTGTCTGTGCCTCACCTAGCGAGGACCAGTTCATCTGAGGACTCAGTTCTCACTTTACTTGCTCAAGGAATTCTTCTTCTGGTCCTGATGTGAACTCCCAGAGCATCCTCCTGTGCTTCTTAGCATTTACCCAGTTATAATTATGTAAGTAGCTTCTTGTCAGCATACCAAAATGTAAGCTCCATGAAAACTCAGCAACAATAAATTACTTCGAGTTGGAGACATAACAATGCCTAATGCATACGAGAGACCAATACACAGCCAGTGTGTCAGAATCCTCCTTTGACAAAGTCTGCCTCCAAAGCCCTGGACTCCAACTCATGTCTCCAGCAGGTCTCAGTCAGTGACTGACAGGTTGATGTGTAAACAACCTGCCTGCCTCCACCCTTGCATATGATAACTCTGAGGTCTATGTTCTACTCTTTCCCAGGATTTCATCTAATATACCATTATTGGCTACTCTCACTTTCCTGCTTCATTTCTCCTGTTTCCTACAATTTTTTTTCTTTTACCTTCCAAAAAAACTGGTTACACTTCAACCCTTGTCTCAGAGTCTACACCCTGTGGAAGTTGTGCTGAGACATGTATTGAATCAGTCTGGGAATATGGTCCCTGGACTGTCGGCATCAGCATTTTTTGAGCACCTTTTAGGAAAATGGATGCTCTGGTCCTACCACAGACCTCTGAAACAGGCTCTCTGGAGTTGGCATCAGCATTCTGTGTTTTAATAAGGGCTCCTTGTGATTCTCATGCACCTCAAATTTGAGAACCAATGACGTTATACATTTTCCTCAAATGAAGCTCTTCATTTGTCTATCAGCCCCAGATATTTGGCACAAATTACAAAAATTTCAGTTGGGTCCCCAGATACTTATGAACCAATTGCTGGTCATGGCCTTTTCTGTGTTCAGCAATTAGGATTCAGAGGAAGGTCTAAAGAGAAAGGCTAGACTTACAGCCATCATAGTTGGCAATGCTTTGAACTCACCCAAAGCAAGGACCATCAGTGAAAGAGTTCCTGTTTTAAGTGAAGACTGGACACCGCCCAAGTCCTGCTCAGTGTCTTCAGGTGGCTGAAGTGCCTGATTCATGGCACTGGAGGGCTGACTGTCCCCACTCTCAGGAGCTATGCCAAACAGAAGCCTCATTTTCCTGCTTTGATGAAGACTGAAGAAGCTCAGGAGCTTACAGTGCTTCTGTCCATAGATATCACCATCACCTATGAGGAACTCTGGGTAACCCTAGATGTCATGTGATAAAGCCAGCCCCACTGGAACTGTCAGAAAAAAAAGACCACCCAAGAGAGAAAAGGTACTTCTGTAAACCTCTGAGACCTGAGGTTTCTCTTCAAAAAGCAGGACTCCAAAAAGCAAGGCTAAATCCAGGGCCAGGGATTTAGCTCAATAGTGCACTTGCATGCCTGGCAAGTGCAAGGTCATGAGTTTGATCCCTGGTACAAAAAAACAAAACAAACAAACAAAAACCCAAAAACCAAAAAACAGAAAGCAAGACTCCAGTTCCACTCCAAATACAGATAAGTAAATGGGTTCTTGCTAAGTCTGTGGCTCTGAGGCTTTTGACAGTTTATATGCTATCCCTCTTTGACATAATCCTTCCTCTGAAGGAACTGTGGGAATCTGACCTGCTCCTCATATTTGGGCTGTACTTCTCCAATTTAATAGTAGAGTTACTTTCTTTTCTCAAATAGCCATCTTGAAAGTCATTAACTCTTTTTATCTTTTTGTTTTAAATTTTTGAGTCAGGGTCTTACTATGTAGTTCAGGCTGGTCCTGAATTCACTGTGTAGCCCAGGATGGCCTTGAACTAGCAACAATCCTCCTGTCTCAGCCTCTGAAATGCTGGGATTAGAGGTGTGCATCACCACACTCAGCTACTAACTCTTGTCTCATTGCCTTCTACGTTTTTTCCCATCCCAACCACTGAACCACAACACCTTCAAGGTAGTTAGCACAGAATTCCCAGAAAGCAGCTACAGCTCCTGGATGGACGTAGCTGTATGAAGACATAATGTTCCCCTCCCTCTGTGCCCCAAAAAGAATTATGGATAAATGAGACAGGAAGGTCAGAGGTGACTAAGATTAGCTGGAAAAGTGGTGTGACCTGTTGAGCCCAAGACACATATGCAGAAGTGTTCTTAAGTCCTGCTCATGGACTTCTCATGAGAACTTGAGCAGGTTTTTAATAGGGTGACCAGGACATGATGTCAACATGGCAAATATGAAAAAGGGATAATCACCATGAAAGCATTTAATAGCCTGTCTCTTCACAATAGCCCACTCAGTGTTGTGGGATATGTTTTAATTTTTTTCCTTTTCTCCTACTTTTACTTGTCCTAAACTCACTCTTTTTAAAAATTTTTTTTAGGAGAATAAAACAAAAAAGGACACATCTAAACAGATAAGAACAGAACAATGTAATCAACACAGCACTTCACAAGACAATTGGATATTAACAGTAGCTATCATAATGTCTCTTTCTTTGAAATAGTTGAGCTTAGCTTTACACACAATAATATCAAAGATAGCAAAATAGAATAAAACCACACTAGAGAATGAAAGCATTGCAAGGCATTCTGAACCAAATAACCGAAGATGAACAATGGCTGCTATATTATCTCATTTTCCATAAAAATTTTGTTTATACTATCATACATATTAAAATCCAATAAGACACAATGTGATAGAACCAATGGTAATAGAAACACAAGAGCATGGTAGGACTTCAGAGCAAGATGATATTAAATCAACAATGGCTGCCATAATAATATTGTCTTGTCTTCAAAGTAACTATTCATATGATCACATATATTAAGATCAAACAAAACAGAATAAAGCCATTCCAACCAATGAATGAAAACATAAGACTTCAAAGCAGTAAATGGTGAACCATGATTTCCATAAAATCTTCTGTACTCTTACCATTTCTTACACTAGGGAGACTACGATATTTATACATGTGAGTTTGATTTATTTCCTAAACTCACTCTTGAGAGCATTTTTTTCTACCTTTAATAGATGTGAAACTTTTCCACCATATATTAAAAAAAGGAGAGAAATGAAAAGAAAATGGCCAAAGCAAGAGAAATGACATGAAATCACAGGCAGAGCTACTATAGGCCAGGTTCAGGTTAGAGGCCGGTTTAAGCGCATATACGCAGCAGCCACAAGGTGGCAGCTTGGAACTACAGCATTGCAGATAGAACATTCAAGGGCCCAGCTGCTGGGAATCTGGCCAGAGTGGAGAACAAAAAGCAGGTGTACTGAGGCAATTAGAACCAGAAAGGAGGAAAGACCGTAGCTTGTAATGCTTGCCACACGTATCTTCATAATTTTACTTTCCCTGTTAGAAAGGACAGGCAGACACGCACGCAACACACACAAGCACGACAGTCTCATCAAACACAGTGAACAAATCTGCCTTTCAAGAGTGCTGGCCACAGTGACACAGTGAGCGTGCTCCCCAACATAAACACACACACACACACACACACACACACACACACACACACACACACACGGGTTTCCTCAAGGGCCCTTGCTTCCTGCAGCCCTCACTATGTACTTCTATGGGCTGGTGAAGGGCTTCTGAAGGTAATTTTACTTTTATTTGATTTCCACCTAACCTGTTAACTTCAGAACTTCACTCTTCTATAAGTTGCTACTCTACTCCCCTTATGAAAACATGGGTATAAAAAATTTATGTTTTTCTTAAATATAAGATTGTGTGCTATAATAACATATAACATTCATCAATAAATCAGGGAAGCAGAGCTTTCTGTTGTGCCTCACACATAGGAAGTGCTCAGCATAAGTCTGCTAAACTTGACTGAAGGGGAATAGAAGAGAGATGTCTGAAACGTGGAAGGGATGGAGATAGCAGAAAAACTCAACCATGCAGAGGGTCACAGTGGGGCACAGGGGAGTAGAGAATTCTCACCCACTTCTCAGAGAAAACCTGCTGCTTCTAAGGGTCCATGAAACTTGGGGTCTAGCTTTGATCCATACTGTTATTTTATCCAAACACATCCATCTAGGGATTTTAACACAATTTTAATTATTCACGAATGTTTCAATTGCTAGAAGGCAAACTTTCTGAGGACACAGGCCATGTTGGGACTGCATCATAGTTCCAGTACCTTGTCCAAAGCAGGCACTTAATTCTGGCTCCTTAGAAATTCAACCCACTTGCTAAGCCACACAAAAGCTAAGCTTGGAACAAGTGACTAGAGACACAGTGAAATAATTGGAAGGAAAAATGCTCGCAGTAAACCATACATATGTTACTTAAACAGCTTTCATTAAGTTTTTAACAAATCAAAAAATTATATATGGAGTGCATTACATACAGGCCTATGTGTGTATTTTCCAGTGATGGAGACTGAAGCCAGGACTTGCACATGCTAGGTGAGTGTTCTACCACTGAGCTACATATTCAGTGTCCAAATTATATTTAGTAAGGTATTATTTCTTCAGACCAGCATTAGTCTAAAAATTCTGGATATGGAACAAAGGGCTTGCTATCATCTTGTCTTAAAGACACTTGTAATTTAATAGGCAGAGATGACTTATATGTAAGCACATATTCAACAACATATGGTAATAACAAACGTTATAGACTCTCAGAGGAGGAGGGGGCTTTATAGAGGGGATTGGCATTGGCCTTAGGGTTTGGAAGATGAGACATCTGTAGTTGCTAATGGGAGGGAGATGTTTGCTTGGTACAGAAGGCCAGGAAACAGAGTCTCCAAGGTGTACAGGGCAGAGGACCACAGCAGACAGACAGAAGCTTGAGAGGGTACGGTGAGGGAGATAAGAATGGAGACACACTGGGGAAGACTGTGAGGACCAGTGCTAGAAGAAAACTTTGGAAATAATATGAGATTAGTGTTTTATTTTGCTTAAGAAAAATCACTCAGATACAACAAAGTACAACCTATTGCTCCCACGCACACACCAAGGTTCATACTATACCCAATAAAATGATCACATCCATATTATTAGATAACAAAATACATCTGAAAATCACATTTTAAATATACTACTTTAGAACTGAGATGCAGCTGGGGAGTAAATGATGACAGAAAATGGCAATGACAATGATTTTGTTTAGAAGTCATATTCTAAACCCCACCTGTAGTGCCCAGGGTAGAGTCTTGGTTTTGAAAGGAACATTTTGTGGTCAGCTTGGCAGGGATTTGCTGTGTGTAGTCCTCCTTCAAGGCTGCACTAACCTGCATCAAATTTCTCTCGTGGCAGGGGAGGGTATATCTGCAGCCAAGTGCTGCCTGAGCTTTCTGTAAAGACAAGTGGTTCCCAGTTTCACTTGGGCAGGGCTGAGGGGTTGGGCTGTGGGCAGCTGGGGGTGGGAGCACTTGTCTAGTCTGAGCACAGTGCTGAGTTCTGTCCCCAGCACTAAAGACAACAGCAAAACAAGCACAACAGAAACCACCTCGCTCAAAAAGCAGTTTCACTTTGGTAATGGTGGTGGGGATACCTGCTATAGGGCTAACCATGGAGTTACTATATGACCCAGTGAATCTACTCCATGGTATAAACATCCATAAGAAATGAAAAGAAATACTTACATAAAAATATGTACAAAAATATTTGTAAGAGCATCACTTATAAAAAGCCAAAACATGAATCGGGCATGGCGGTGCCTGCCTGTAATCCCAGCACTCAGGATGCTGAGGCAGGAGGACTGCCATGAATTCGAGGCCAGCCTGAGCTACACAGTGATTTAGTTCTAGACCACTCTTAATTACATGGCAAGCCTCTTCTGAAAAAAACCCTGGTAAGTGCAAGGTTCTGAGTTAAATTTCTGGTACAAACAAAGCAAAATAAATTTTAAAAAACTCAACATTGAAAACAATCTAAATATCAGTGAGTAAGAAGATAAATAAAATGTGCTGTGTCTGTGCAATGCAATATTATTTGGCAATAAGAAGAAATGAAACATGGATATAAACTACAGTGTGGATGGATCTTGAAAACATTATGTTGTTTGAAATAAACTGAATACAGAGGATCCAAGATGGCCAATTGATAGGTAGCAAGATAAAGAGCCTCCCTGAGAAAAACAACTCAGATGCTAAAATCTAACACCATGGAGAAGACCAGATGAAAGGAGAGGAATTCTCATGACCCAGGAAGAAACTGAGGAAAAATAAAAAAAATAAAAAAAAGAAGAAGCGTGGATGGAGGGCTGGAGCTGGGCATGCTCTGGTTGTTGTATTGGGCGCATCTTAGAGTTGGGTGACTCACAATCAAGCTGAGGTTGCATCCCCACCGAGAGTGGGGGTTGGTGAGCTCAAGACCCTTGGTGGGAGGAGGCGTTGCAACAGGAAGTAGAAATGGCAAACTGAACTGCACAGACTTTGATGAGTACTGGGAACTGGATTCCCCAGAGTGAGATGACCAGCTAGATGACATATTGGATTTGGGCAGGACAGGCTTAAATCAATGGCTGAGGTGGCATCAGTCAACAGTTCCTGGTTCAAAGCAGATAGGTGGGATCTGCTTGGGCTGGGCCATGCCCCTGGTTGGGACCCAATAGCCAGGGACGAGGCTGTCCTGAACCTGTGACATCCACAGCACACACACAAATGTACTGAAGACACTCACTGGTTGAGAGGGGGGCCAGCCCACATCGCTTCTGTGTGCACCTCACAGATCAACAACCAACAGGAGAGGGCAGCACTTCCTAGCCAGTGTGCTGCAGAAAAACAGTAAGCAGTATGAAAAGGTCCTGAGACCTCCACCATTCACCTGTCTGAAAGAAACCAGAAACATGACAACACAAAGAAACAACAAAAAGCCTCCAACTGCTGACCCAGGCAAAATAAGTCCAGGAGAAGTGAATACAGAGAAGATTGAGGGCAGCAAGCATGCAGTATCAGACACGGCCTCATTGGAAATATAGAAATACTTCCATGACCTCACTGATGAATTTAAATCTGAAGTTCTAACTCAGGTGAAGCAAGATATAAGAAGATTAATAAAAGAAATGCTGAGCACTCCTCAAGAAGACACAAATGAAAGAATGGAGGAACCCAGAGAAAGGAGAGAAACCTTTGATGAAGAATATAAACGAAATCTAGAATATATGAAACAGATCCAAAGAGAATATCAGGAAATTAAAAACTCCATTGAAAACTGGCAAAACTTCTTGACAGAAACTAAAGGCAGACTTTCAAAACTTGAAGATAGATTTGCAATGTATGACCACAAAAGGAAGGAAAATAACAAGGAACTAGGAAGTAATGATACAAAGGCTAAAAGACGACAAGAGGATTTATAACTTAGGAATAAAAAATGTGAACAAAGAAGCAGGAACAAATACAAATGAAATAAAAAGGCTATTTACAGAAATAATTAAGGAAAACTTTCCAAGCATAGGAAATGGAAGTGATGTTCATACATATGAGGCATACAGAACTCCAGCCAGCTACAACCAAAACAGATCTACACTCAGTCATATAATAATCAGGATCCCAGAAATCCATCACAAGAACAGAATATTAAAAGCAGTCAGAGAAAAGAAGCAGATTACCTATAAAGGAAAACTCATCAAAAGCACAGTGGACTTCTTGATTCAAACTATCAAATCAAGAAGAGCTTGGAGTGGAATATTCCAAGCCCTGAAAGAAAATAACCTTCAACCCAGATTGATGTACCCTGCAAAACTGTCTCTCAAAATTAATGGAGAGACAAGATAGTTCCACAACAAAAAGGAACTGGGGGAGTTCATGACTACCAATCTTGTTTCTCCATTAATTACTAGTGACAGTTTTGCAGGGTACATCAATCTGGGCTGGAGGTTATTTTCTTTCAGGGTTGGAATACTTTGCTCCAAGCTCTTCTTGATCTGATGGTCTGTGTTGAGAAGTCACCCATGATTTTGATGGGCTTGCCTTTATAGGTAATCTGTTTCTTTTCTCTGACAGCTTTTATTATTCTGTTTTTATATTGAATTTCTGCTTTGTTGATTATTATATGTCTAGGTGTAGCTCTGTTTTGGTTGTAGGTGGCTGGGGTTCTGTATGCCTCACACAACTGAATGTCATTTTCTTTTCCCATGCTTGGGAAGTTTTCCTTAATTATTTCTGTGAATAACCTTTGTAATTCACCTGTATGTATTCCTGCTTCTTCATTCATGTTTGTTATTCTTAAATTGTAGATTCTCTTGTCATCTTCTGTGTTACTGCCTGTTTCCTTGTTATTTTTAAGAGATCTTTCCTTTCATGATCACATACTGCAAACTTGTCTTCAAGTTTTGATAGTCTATCCTTAGTTTCTTTTAAGGAGTTTTGCCAGCTTTCAATGGAGTTTTAAATTTCCTGGTAGTCTCTTTGAATCTGCTTCATGTAATCTATATTTTCTTTATATTCTTTATCGAATGTTTCTCTCCTTTTTTTGTGTTCCTCCCTTCTTCCATCTGTATCTTCCTGAGAGATGCTTCCTGAGAGCATTTCTTTTACTACTCTACTCATATCCTGCTTTACCTGATTTAATATTTCAGTTCTGAGCTCATCTACAAGGTCCCGAAGATATCTCTTAATGTCCATTGAAGCCATGTCTGATGTTGTGT